>JANLJB010029970.1:0-19049 GCA_026212285.1 Bursera cuneata
TCCTATAAATAGGAGCATCCTTGTGTTAAAAAACAACAATATTTATAATTATTTTACATTTTCATTTACTTTTATTTGAGAGATTTTTGGGCAAAGAAGGGTGTTCTTTTGGTGGAGCTTTGAGCTCAAATATTTGTGCATAGTTTGTTTGAGGTATACGACGAATAGTTGGGCTGTTGTATACTTGAGGAGACAAGTCTTTGAGAAAAGCTGCTGCACCGGGTTCTAGGCTTTATCAACCGTAGATGTGCTTGAATCTCCTTAAAGTGAGCAAGATATCCGTTATCTCAGTTCGTTTGATTTTGTCATTTTTTTATTTATTTTATAACTCCATTTTTTATTTAATTAAAAAAAATAACATTAAATAAACATAACCGCACAACGCGCAGGCTTTACACCTAGTTAATTATACGTTCATGAATTTAAACGAAATTTATAATACATCACGTGATCAAAATAGAGTGTGGTATAACAAAAACAATAAATTTAGTAAAAGCATTCTAAATAAAATTTAGTACCTAATTTTAATCCTGAAAAACCATAAAAATATAATATAAAATTGTTGGGTGGTACAGTAACCGCCGAACATCAGCAAATTCAAACCGTGACCACAAATAGATAACAAAACGCGGGAGCCACTCGTTGTGGGCCTTTGGCGCCAGATCATGGCCCACACTGCCCAATCAATTTCACCGCAAAATTGATATTATCGCGCGCGCTCTTGTTCCAACAACGAAACACTCAACTGACGAAACTTTGACCTGGAAGACGAAAAATTGGAGAGAGGATGGCGGTAACGTAATTAACAGCAAACTTGGAGGGTATTCAGTTATGGAAAGAAGGCTCCAAACATTCCGTTTCCTGAAATTGAAGCTACAAATGCTGTACAAGTCACTTTGAGTTTTGAGATTGCTCTCTAATCCAAGCAAAGCCACTTTTTCCATTTTGAAATTCTTCTTAATAAAAATTTCTTTCATTTCATTTCCCAGTCTCTCTCTTTCTCTCCGTGTGTGCGCGCGTTTGTGTTTCAGATTCTCTCGCTTCGGTTGCAGCTCTGACTCGTAGGTAATCGTTTGCTTGTGAGCTGATTAATGTAATTGCTTCGTGGTGGATTTCTTAGTTAAGTTTGGTTGTAGTAGATTCCAATTCAGTTTCTGATCGGGTTACTGTAATTTGAGTGTGAATTGATGATGTCAAGTTTCTTATTGGAAATTGAATGAAAAAATGATGATGTCAAGGTGTTGTAGCGTAATAATGTTTGTTTTGTTGCTGCGATCGAAGGTTTGATTCATTTCTTGAATTCGAGATGATGTCAATTGAGTTCATGTTGAATTCAAAATGATTTGCAGCAAACAAAACTTTGTTTATTATCATGAATGATTTTCAGTTCTGGTCAAGTTCAGGCGATTGGATTCAGCTTTCTTATACTTTTGTTTTTATTATGTTGCTGAAATTCACTTATTTTGTTTGAAAAATTGAATTATGATTATGTGTGTCCAGGTCCAGAATCTCCCGATAGGTTCAAATCAACGAAGCTTCCTTAGAAGACTGAAAGGGAAAGCAGGAGTAAGGAGAGGAATTTAATTCCAGGTAAATTACGCAAAATTGCTTCCGTTAACTTCAATGACAAAAGGTTGAAAAGGAAAGAAAAGTTTGATTTTACTGGATGGCTTGATATGTAAACTGAGTGATTATTAAATAATTAGGTTACTTTTTAATGAAAAAACAAACAAAAAGAAACAGCTCACTTTAATAGATATAATAGCTGTCTTTTTTATCGTTTTAAATCACCTTCGGGGGATTCCTTGGAGGTGATGAATGATGACGTGGCGCCAGATTATAACTAACTTCTAAAATGGTAACCTCCACTAGATGTTGGATTCAGATATATTCTTCCACGTCCCTAAATTTTAAATAATTATAGTTCTATAATAGTTTTTTTCTTTAAATTATTCTTTCGTTTATTTTTTTGACTGAGTTGTATTCAGATCTTTAAATCATCTTTAGACCTCTACACAAGGAAATAATAAGAATACATATGTTTATGAGTGGTGGACGGCGATCTCATGTTAATATCAAACCTTCCAAGCATTTTTTTTTTCCTTAAAAATTTGCTATGAACTATAAGGATGGGATGTCCATCCTTGTTTCACTTGAAATGAAGATGCTATTTTGGTTTTGATTACCTTTTAAAAGCCAGTGAAAAAATGAAAGGAAGGTGAAATGGGTATTATGATTGAGGGCACGTTGTGTGCCTAGTTTTAATTAGATCATCACTTCATTGAAAAAAGTAAGTGAAATATTTTATCCTAATTGGGGTTCAAGTCATTTATTGCTGCTGTTATAAATCGCTAAATGAGTTAATGCAGCAAGGGAGGTTAGGAATTGGATTTGGGACCATTATTTCTGGCTAACTGCTACACATTCATGAGCTGAAGCATTTATTGAATCGCTTGGAAAGTTTTTGATACAGACTATCCAGAGATATAGGATCTAAGAAATAAATCATATCAATGGGCTTTTGTTACTGTCCTTTCTGTATGCTGTGATGACTGTAATTCTACAATAAATGAAATCTTACGTAGAAGAACATAGTATTCCCTATGGAATAGTTGGCTGTTGCTTCCAGCTTCTTCTTTCACGTCCAAATTGTGATATTTAAATCATATTTTTAAAGTATTCTCAGTGCAAGAACTGATGAGGTAAATCCATAACAAAATCTCTAATCTTGTGCGGATTGCAGTTGCAGCCGTCCTATGTTGCTATGTGTAATAATCTCCTCTAACGGCAAGGAGTAGCCTCTGCCAACATTATTATAACTGAAGTAAATCTTGAATATTTTTCTTTCCTTTTGAATCACATCTTCAACTCTCTCACTTTGTTGACACTCGTTCGCATTATTACACCCTTGGTAAGCTGCTTTACTTATTAGAATGTTGAATGGATTTTGCTTGATAGTTTTTGGAATTTAACAGGATTCTTTGAATCCTGATGTTTAGGGTTTGAGCTTAAGATGGAGATTGACTTGTCTTGAAGCACACCTACTTAGGAAACTTATTTGATATCTGAAGGGGATATGGGGAAGCATCATTGGAGGGAGTCCATAAAATCCTTCTTTGGGAGTCACATTGATCCAGAAAAAGATGAACAGCTGAAAGGAAGTAAAATAGGTAATACACAATAACTTTGATTCACAAAACTCTGAGAATCGAGATTACATGGCTTTTAATTTCCAGTGATTATCTTAAGATAAACTTCAAATCACTTTTTCATCTTAACTATCACTCTTTCCCTTTTATCTTTAATCATTCTTTTAGGTCCAAGACTGAAATTTTTTTTTTTTAACTGCAGAAATTGAGGAGAATGTCAAAAAGATCTTGAAACTTGTCCAAGGTGAGGATCTTGGAGACAAAGATGGGATCAAAGAATCACTTGCTGAGCTAATTGAAGATTTCCTTGGAAAATACGAATCACTTTATTCACAATATGATCATCTTAGAGGAGAGCTAAGGAAAAAAATTCATGGCAAGAAAGAAAAAGAAGCTGGTTTCTCTTCAAGCTCAGATTCGGACTCTGATTATTCATCAAAGGGAAAAGGCAGTAAAAATGGAGAAGTTGAAAGCAAATTTCAGAAGGTAACAGACAGCTCAAAGCAAGAACTTGATGCCACTAATCTAGAAGTTTGTGATCTGAAGAGTAAGTTGACTGCTATCAGTGAAGAAAAGAAAGCTTTGCATTTGGAATATCAAACAGCTCTGGGAAAGAAACAGGAAGCGGAAGAGATCATCAGAAATTTGAAGCTTGAAGCTGTAAGTTTAAAAGATGAAAAGTTGAAACTCTCTGTTGATATTGCAGAATTTGATAAAAAACTGGAGACTTATGGTAAGATAGAAGCTGAGCTAAATCATGAAATTTCTGATTTGAAGAGGCAATTGACTGCTATAAGTGAAGAAAAGGAAGCTCTAAATTTGGAACATCAAACTGCTTTGGGAAAGATACAAGAAGAGTCGGAAATCATCAGAAATTTGAAGCTTGAAGTTGAAAGCTTAAATGTTGAAAAGTCTAAACATTCAGCAGATAATGCCGAACTGAATCAAAAGCTAGAAACTGCTGCTAAGATAGAAGCTGAGCTAAATCAGAGATTGGAAGATATTAGTAGAGATGCAGATAAACTGATTGTGGAGAAAGAGACTGCTCTGAGAAGGATAGAAGAGGGAGAAAGGATTATGGAAGACTTAAGAACTGCTGCTGATCGGCTGGATGATGAAAAATTAGTTCTTGTGCAAGAAGTGGAAACTCTTGGAGGGGAAATTTCTAATACGAAGCAGCAACTGGAATCTGCAACACAGGAAGTTTCAGATTTACGTCACGCGCTGAATTCTACTGAGGAAGATAACAAATCTCTGACCTTGAAAGTCTTGGAGATTTCCAATGAGATCCAGCTGGCACAGAATGTGATAGAAGATCTTAGGACTGAATCAAGTCAGTTAAAGGTGAAAATGGTTGAAAAAGAGAGGGACCTATCAAGTCTTGAAGATTTGCATGAGGTCCATGGCAAAGAATCATCAGCTCGAATAAAAGAATTAGAGGCTCAAGTGACAGGCCTTGAAATGGAGCTGGAAGCGTTGCGATCCCAGAATAGAGATATGGAAGCGACTGCTCTGAGAAGGATGGAAGAGGGAGAACGGATTATGGAAGACTTAAGAACTGCTGCTGATCGGCTGAATGATGAAAAATTAGTTCTTGGGCAAGACGTGGAAACTCTTAGAGGGGAAATTTCTAATACGAAGCAGCAACTGGAATCTGCTACACAGGAAGTTTCAGATTTACGTCAAGCGCTGAATTCTACCGAGGAAGATAACAAATCTCTGACCTTGAAAGTCGCAGAGATTTCCAATGAGATCCAGCTGGCACAGAATGTGATAGAAGATCTTAGGACTGAATCAAGTCAGTTAAAGGGGAAAATGGTTGAAAAAGAGAGGGACCTATCAAGTCTTGAAGATTTACATGAGGTCCATGGCAAAGAATCATCAGCTCGAATAAAAGAATTAGAGGCTCAAGTGACAGGCCTTGAACTGGAGCTGGAAGCGTTACGATCCCAGAATAGAGATATGGAAGCGCAGATTGAGAGCAAAGCAACTGAAGTGCAACATCTAGGAGATGAAAATATACGACTGCAAGCCCAAATTTCGGAGTTTGAAACAGTATCCAAGGAGAGAGAAAATGAACTCTTTTCTGTCATGAATAAACTCGAGGCTAATGAGAGTGAATCATTGTCTAGAATAGAGAATTTGACAGCACAGATCAACAATCTGTTGGCTGACATGGAATCTTTACGCACTCAGAAAGCCGAATTGGAAGGACAGATAGTATTTAAAAGTGATGAAGCATCGACTCAAGTCAAGAGCCTGATGGATCAGATCAACATCTTGCAGCAGGAATCAGAATCTCTACATAGCCAGAAAGCTGGATTGGAATTGCAACTTGAACAAAGAACTAAAGAAATTTCAGAATACATGATTCAGGTAGAAAATCTGAAAGAGGAGATAGTAGGCAAGACTGAAGTTCAACAGAAAATTCTGGAAGAGAAAGAAAGTTTGACAGCACAAATAAGTAGTCTGGAGTTGGAGGTGGCCTCTCTAAGCAACCAGAAAAGTGATGTGGAAGAGCAGATAAGAATTAAAATAGAAGAGAGTGGTCATTTAACAGAGGAAAAGTCAGAACTACAGGACAAAGTATTTGAATTGGAGAAAGCTTTAGGAGAGAGAGAGGCTGAGATATCTGCTCTGCAGGAGAAACATACAAACGTAGAGAATGAAGCTTCTGCAGGCATAACGGCCTTAACGTTGCAGGTTAACAATCTGCAACAGGAGTTGAACTCCTTGCAGGCCCAGAAGATCCAGTTGGAGTCACAGCTTGACAGAGAGAAACAGGAAGTTTCAGAAGGTCTTATCCAAATGGAAAATCGGAAAAATGAGTTGCTGAGCCAGATCACAGATCAGCAGAACATGCTCAAAGAACAGGGAGATGCATACAACAAGCTGAGTGAGGAGTATAGACAAGTTGAAAGTTCGCTCCAGGAATGCAAGGCAAATCTTGAGGCAGCAGAAAGGAAAATTGAGGAAATGACAGACGAACTCAGTAGGAACAACGAGTCTAAAGATCAGAAAGTTGCTGATTTGGAGGAAACAGTTGAAGACCTGAAAAGAGATCTCGAAGTAAAAGGAGATGAACTAAGTACCCTGGTTGAGAATGTCCGCCATATTGAAGTTAAGCTTCGCCTGTCAAACCAGAAGCTCCGGGTCACAGAACAATTGCTAACCGAGAAGGAAGAGAGCTTCAGAAAAGCAGAAGCAAAGTTCCAGGAAGAACAGAGAATGCTGGAAGAAAGAATTGCTTCGTTATCTGGAATTATTGCTGCAAATAACGAGGCCCATCACAGGATGATCACAGATATCTCAGAGAAAGTAAACAGAACTTTGGCTGGGCTGGAAATTGTGGTACAGAAATTTGAAGAGGCCAACGGAAACTATGCGCACTATATGGAAGGAATATCAGAAGAGCTTCGGATTGCCAAGAATTGGGTCGTGGAGGCAAAGAACGAAAGGGAACAACTGAAGATAGAAGTAAGCAAACTAGGCAAGCAACTAGAAAACAAGAAGGAACAGGAATCAATATTGAGAGAAAAGGTTGAGACGCTAGAAGTTAAAGCAAGCGAGGAAGAAGCTGAGAAGCAGAACCTGACAAAAGCAATGCATCAACTTGAGAAAAAGGTGGAAGTTTTAGAGACAATGATGAAAGCGAAGGAGGAGGGTATCCTGGGCCTTGGGGAGGAGAAGAGGGAGGCCATCAGACAACTGTGTATGTGGATTGACTATCACCGTAGCCGATACGATTATCTCAAGGAAGTGCTCTTAAAGACGACCGCTGCCAGAGTCCATAGAGGCAGAGCAACCTGAGAAGTCAATTTCATATCTTTCATTTCAGTATGTCTACTGGAGGTATTCTTTTTTCTATTTTGGGTTCCATTTGCGGGCAATATTTTATTGGTTCATTTTTTTTCCGAAAGGGGGCGGTATTTGAACGTTATTATTAGTTGGGCGTATCTCGTACGAAAATTCACTTTTCCTCCTGTCCTCCCTTTTGTTAATCGAGCGTGTATAGGTGTTATGGTCCCGTTTTGTTAGCTTTCTCTTTCTCTTTTTAAGTGTGATTTTGGGTTTCGCCGTAGATCGTTTGCCAAATCTGTAAATAATTATTCTTCCTGCTTTAAATTTATCAATTTCGCAGGGAACAAAATATGCAAGTAAAATTGTAATCGTAGTATCAGAGTGCTTTTAATTTAATCTCCTTGGAGTATGTTCAATTATGTCAAGAGCTTCCGACATCTTCCTTATATCGTCCTAGATAATGTAAACCAAAGTCAAATGTTGTTGACAATTATAATATAAATTGAATAATATTCGTACAACCACTAATCACACTATAGTTTGCCAGTAATCGATTAGCAAAAAGAAATACTTCCTATTTGGCATCATATTGACTTAGTAAATGATAACAAATTCAAGCCTTGGACCAAAAAGCTACGAATAAAAACGAACAACGTGAAGATTCAAACAACTATTCATCCATCATGTCGTCACAAGATAACTGGATTCACAAGCCAACTAGTAACAAATAAAATGCAAAAATTCTCATGCGTTGAGTGTTATGGATCCAAATTAGTTAAATTACTCGATTCTATTCAATAACTAGTCACAAATAGAGCTGGAAAACGATTCACCTCAAAAATACTAGAATGCATTTAGTGCATCAACTTATTGCCACAACTTCTATGAATAGATACTAAAAACTAAGGAGGGTTTAGATCAAGACAAATGGGGAAGTAAGCAGGGAGGGGTATCAACACTGGCCAAATGCAGGATTTCAAATTTTCCCCTACCTGCAAATAAAATAGAATTCCTGTTTCCTTCTAATATTCTCACAAAATAAACAGAGAACATCTAAAAGAATCTTCGAGTTCCTCTTGCTTTAGTCAGAGATCCTCATCTCAACTCCAAGAATGTCCTTCACCATTTCGTATGTCACAAACGCAATTGCTATGGAAGGGACCACCTAAAGGAAATGGCAAAAGAGCATTGTTATATGTGTTCCCACACCACATTACTTTGTTCACAATCCAAACTAATGAGGTAACTAACCCCTAGTCAATTAAAAGTAATTACTATTGAACAAATCAAATGAAGCTACAAATAGCCTAATGCTTGCTAACTAAAAATAATAATAATTATAAAGGATTCCTCATGCGAATTGCCAATGCGAAGGATGTAATCCAGAAAATATTAAAAAGTTTTCAAAATAATTATGGAACTACAATATATCAAATGGAGCTGGTGACAAAGTCCAAGATATTAAACTGACCTTCACTGAATTAGGGACCAAACCCTTGTACAGTGCTCCGAATCCCTCATGCCGAACTGTTTTTCTGAAAGTATCAACCATGCCATTATATTCAAGGGCCACCCTGCTCTTTCCATCACCAGTGACAACTGAAGCAGCATCTTTCCAGCCCACCATCTGCATTCTTCTTCGAACGACATCAAGAGGATAAGCAACTGTCTGACCTACAGTTCCAGCAGCAGCCCCACAAGCGAGCCTAGTAGTCACACTCAACTCATTGTCTTCAACCAGTCCAAATGCTTTGCTTTTGATCAGCCAGTCTTTCAGTGATTCATATACAGCAAAGTTGAGACCCACATATGGTATCTGTAAATGTCAGAATAGATTAAGGCCCCTAAATATAGAATTTGGACATGGATATTCTTTTATGGATTATGCATTAGAAAATCCAGTAATGTTAAATGGCTTACATATTTATGTTGAAAAGACAGGCACACCCTAGTCCTGTTCTGTCTAAAAGAAACTCTAGACCAGGAACGGAAATCTACATGCATGATACACCTAAACATATACTTGTCCAATGCAAATCCACATCATATGTGAATGCTTATAAACTTGTAGTTAATATTGCAATATAGTAAACCAATAAAGACAAACATTTACTTACAACTCCTATGACAGAAGGTAGCCAGCCTTTGTACAAAGCCCGAGGACCTTCTTCTCGTAGGACGGTTGTCAAAGCATGGAAGATTCCCCTATACTGGCGAGGAGACTTCTCTGTCTGCCAAGACACATGTACAAAACTACGCCTTAGGATTATATAGGAAAAAAAAATTCTCTCACAGTACATCCGGGATCAAATAAAAAAATCCACTATCCAAAAGGAAATTCTCAAAGTACCTGGACAGTTAGCCGACCTCGTACCATGTCCATCGGATAAGTGGCTGACATGGCAATAATTCCAGCACAAGCACCAGCTCCGAGACGTAGAATAGGAGTGAGCTCAGCCTCTTCTGCAAGAGATAATGAAGAAAAAACTATTAAATCTCATTGGCTTTCTCTTTCCCTCTCTCTCTCTCTCCTCATCAAATTTTAGATAACATACAAGCATACAATCATGTTAATCCACATATGCAACTTAATGACAACATTGAGCACAATCAAAAAGAATATTAAAAACCTAGAAAGTCATTCTTTGTTGATCAGAACCCAATTTACAAGCATTAATGCAGGATTTTAATAAGGCAAATAAAAGAAAAGAGATAACACGGTAAAATGTACAGATGCATATGCAAACCATTAACACAGAAGTTTTTTACAAAAATACAATCCGTTAACATAAAACCTCCCTACACAATATCAACTCATAGCACCAAATAAATAATCAAGGAAACAGTAGAAAACTTAAAAAACTTAAGAAATATCTTTACTCGCAATAATTACATACAAATCCTTAGAACATAGAAATGCAGGATATCAATCGATTATGAAGCTCGTGAAAGTTCAGAAGTGTAATTTAGAGGGAAAAGAAAGAAAGAAAAAGAAAAGCATATATTCATACCATTTCCAGATTGCTGGCGGTAAAACCATAAAATACCCCTGTTCAGAAAAAGTTGGAAGAGAATGACAATTTATCAGATAGAAAGCTGAAAAGGTACTGAGATTAAAAGCCTAAGTAATGTCATTAATTGAAGGGTAATTTGTATTTGCAAATAAGAAAGGAATTTGACTAGAAAGCAATAAAAGACTAATATAGAAGAAAAAGAAGCACCAGAACGTACTTAGATGCTTCCTCATAACTAAAGAACTTGACTGCTGAGTTTGGGACAATGCGAGCGCAATTAGTTCCATTGCCTTTAAACAACCCTCTCAAACCCTCAGTTTTCCATATATATTTCAAGCCCTGAATTGTTCCATTGTATTTTATACTATGAGGATTTTGGACCTGAAAATTTCAGAACCAAATTCTATTACTCCAGCAAAGACAAAAGTCACATTAAAATATTCTTCCCAATGCAACAAAAACATCATATCCAACATTAGCTAACAACACTAATGACATGATAACAAAGATGAATTTTTTTTACCAAAGATAACTAAATACATTACCTGGAGCAAAATTTTTAATCTTTCTAATGGAGCAACAGCTGTGCGTGACCTGCAATAGAAAGTACATAATACTATTAAATAAACAAAAAGAAACCTCGCCCCAATAATGCAATTTAGAACACTAAAAGTTCATTTTGCTGTAATACAATTAAGTATGTTCTAGATTCAATTGCAGTTAACTTCACTTCCACTATATACACAAGCATATATTAATTCTAAAATTCAATAATACATGGAAAAACCAAAATTTAGCCGAGATTAAAAATAAATAAATAACAAAAAATCTTTCTTTAACCGAAAATAGATTCATTTCCCAGTTTCCACAGTCGGAATATGATTTCGAGAAAACTCAATAATGCTCAAATGAATAAACTTTACCAATAAAAAGAAAGAATGAGAAAAACAGATCAGACGAAACTCACACTCCACCGGCGACGCCACCAGCGATGAGAGACTTGGAGATAGAGACAAGCGCATGACTAGGTGCCTTCACTCCTTCGCTGGCGAGCTTCGCCTCTTCCGCGAGATTCACGATGGTCGACACCGCAGCCTCACTCGTCTTCACGTCCTCCCTTGAAGCCATTCAATTTTCAATTAAAAAATTTAAGAAAAAAAAAAACCCTAAGTCCCCTCGGTCAAACTCACGGCGTTGACCGTGGCCGACGACAGTCACGCTGTTTTTTTTTTTTTTTTTCCAATTTAAAGGAGAGAGTTAGTTAGCATATATTTTGAGGTTTTCACAGAGAGAGAGAGAGAGAGGAGACTTCAAGTTCAAGAGTGTGAAAGAGAGAGAGAGAGGGGGGGCAGAGGCGCTCTGCACAGAAAGAAAACAATTCGCTTAGGTATCTCTATATTTAAAAAATTAATAAAAATAATGAATTTTTATTAGTATTTATCGTAGAAAGAAAACAGAAAAAACAGAATTTAGTTGGACTCTCGCAGCTTTTGCGAGCCTAATTGGAAATATATTCAACATTTTACTTATTATTATTTATAAATCATAACAATGTGATATTATTTTATACAATTTTCCACTAAAAAATAATGGAAATTAACATTTTTTTAAAAAAATGATTTAACATATTTTTTTATTTCTATAGCATAAAAAAAAAAGGCCCAAATGTATTCTTTTCCAAGTTTAGGGCTTGGGATCCGTATGATATTCCCCAAAAACTATGTTATTTTTTCCATTAATTTTTTTTTTTTTTTAAAAATGAATTGCTTTAGCATTGAAGTTAGAAAGAATTTCTCTTTTTGCTTAGATACCCTACAGTAGTGGATTCGGGAATACTTTGGGCAAGATTTAGTTGGAAGCTTTTACTGGCACTCATTTTTCCTTAAATGAACAAGTATCTTGTGATACATTCTTTGTCATTAGCAAAGCAAAACTTGTATTTTGTGGGTGAACATTTTCCAAACTAGAACTTGTGTTTTGGGGAAACATAAATTTTGGTCAGATTGTTATCATTCATTAGAAAGGCATTCAACATTTGATGAAGGAAATCACCCTCTCATCACTTTTAACAACCACCAAAATTTTTAAAGGCCCAATATTATGAATCTCTCTTAAAGTGTCTAAAAAACATTAAAATTTATGATGGATTGTATATACATCAGTTGTAAGATAGATTTTCTTCTAACTACAAATATTAGTTTCCCATAATTGACAAATCAAAGCGGTGATTTTTGAAATGTTTGGAGAAGTAAAATAGGGGTTGATGTTGCTGACCTCAAATGTTGAGAATGGAGATAAAAGCATTTCCTCCTTTCAAGGCCTTATCCCGAGTGTCAGCGTCCAACTGGGAGCCAAACTGTGGGAAATCTTTCACATGTATACACATATACCTGACGTCCACATATTTTTTTTTTCATGAGTATCATTTTCCAATAGCACAATTCGGTAATCAACATCGGCCTCAACCTTCTGTTGAAAGGTCACTCAAAAATCTCTGTCAAGCTTTTTCTTTTCTTAAAGGGTGTTCATAATGAATAGTTTCTGTCCACAAACTCTCAACTAACTTGCATTTCCGCATTTATTCATATTCAGAACTGACCAAATTTAGCGTCATATATTATTCTTTACATTTTGTGGAGTTTTTGGTGAGAATTTACCATCATTTCTGGTAAAAAGAGGCAAGGAATATGGGATCCAATCTTTTGTTCCACTAGAAGTTGAGGATGTTATTTTCTGGGTATTCTATCACAAGATAAAAACAGAATTTGTCTTGTAGGTTCTTGAAATCGACGATTCTGGGCCTTGCCACTTATCAATATAAGATGATATGATAGGGACTCTCCTCTTAGATCATACAAGAAGAATCGAATAAGGTTCACAGACGTTGCATACTCTGGTGCCCACACCCACCTGTTTTGTGACTTCTGTCAACTTTTTGGATTTAAAAACAAAACAGGAAGGTTGTAATAAGTTATTATTAACCAGATGGCTTCCACTTCCAGAAGCTTTTTTAACCCTATTTCTTTTTACAGGTCATTAGCTAGTAGAACTCTCTCCTTCCCACTCATATCCAACTTTGATGGGAGAAGACTGAAATGGATGGTTTTGATAGATCTTTATATTTTTTATATAAAAAGAACGTATTGGCATACCTCAACCACCGTAGTCAAATCATTTATGACTTCAGTGATGGTTTCGTTCGGGGTCACTTCCGTCCACAGTTGTCCCAAGTGGCTAATCGGACTTCAGCCCATAATCACTAAAATTTGGCCCACCATCAACACTAGCTTATTGCCATTAGGCCCACTATCGGCCCAAAAATGCCACGTGGGCCATTTTAGGTCGGAATGGAGCGAGAACAAAAATATTTTATGAATTTTAAAAGCAAAGATTAGGTCAAAGATGTCATTGTAACTTATACGATCACATAATAATGATCATAAAGAGAAATTGAATTGATGGTAGGAATCTTTAAAAAAAAAAAAAAGAAGACGGCACGTGGTTTGACTTATAGCTTCCGCCCATACTATTAACCCCACCACCTCAAGGCAAGACCCCACTGTGTTCCTCCAATTACATTCCAACACATTAACCAATCAATTAATATTGATATTTTTTTTTCTAATACCATAGTAACCATTCATATTTGTTATTACAAATTTGTTATTACCATAATGTAATTTCTAATACCATAGTAACCATTCATATTTTTTTCTAATATTTTTTTTTCTAATACCATAATAACCATTCATATTTGTTATTACAAATTAAAGGTGAAAAAACTATAGGGTTTTTTCGATTTTGGTGAAATCAAGGAATTTACTGCAATAATGTTGTTGCTTGCTCTCAATAACTTATAAATATCAATATATATCTAATAGATAGCTAAACGTGTATCTTAATAATACATATTACGTATGAGAACTTATTTATTTTATAAAAATTATTATATCATCTCAAACAGTAATACTATAAACATAAAATCTGTATCTCAATTTTGAATATCAACTGATGTAATATCATGTTAGTCAAAAAATGAATATATAAGTATTTATTATTTTGATTTTTATGTATTCAATTTAATCCTCAAGTGATGTCATATAAGTTGATACTCAAAATTGGAATACATACTTTATATTAATAGTATTACTTTATCTCAAAAATTATATTTTTCATTATAAAAGTTATTGAATTCAGTGAAATAATAAATTTAATGCAACATTTTGAAAAATTCAATTCTACATTGAAACAAAATGGTTGACAGACAGGCAGCCACTGTTGTTTTAGTGTAAAGTTATCTCCAAAAGGCGAAAATGAAATAAAGGCAAACGAGGGAAAACCGAGTTTTCCTAAGGCTGACCAGGCCACGCTTCCCCATTGATTTATCACATAATTAAAATATGAGTGGCAAAGTCAAAGTATTTGATTATAACCTAATCTTGGAAACAAAAAAGTTTAATACTGGAGGATTATTATTTGTTCACGTTCGTGTTATAATTATGTTTTCATTTTAATCAAATTTAAGACTGTAATTTACAGTGATGAAGAGTGTGTTTAAATTAATTTTTATTTTTTAATTTTGAGGTGAGGTACAACAGAGATCTTTGCGCTTGACATGGTCTTGTGTTCTCTGCCACAACGTACATGTTTGTTTATTTCTTCTTCAAGACAGGTCCTGTCACTCGTCAACACGAGCCGCATCTGCGCTTTCTTAATTTCTTCAGCTTATTGCCCACGTTACTATTTACCATCTTTTTCTACAAATCGAAGAACGTTCAATCTATTACCGTGTTACTCATTACATTCAACTATACAACACGTCACATTTGTCTCCTCATTTTCCAGGAATATTGTTGGGAATTGTGTTGGCTTATTCCTTCCTTTCCTCCTAACTTTCCCTTTTATCGGAAACTTAAACTACAGATTCTCTGTCCTATAAAACCTTTTTTTTTTTCCTGAGAAAAGTTTTTTGTTTGTTAGTTTATCATAGGTTAGAGTCCAAGTTTTGTTCTTTATTAGTTTATGTAATCATGTCATATTCCATGTTTTGTTTGTAAAGCAAGTTGTGAGAATTTCTCAGAAACCTTAAAGTTCACATTGAAAGAAACTCGAATGGAATCTTCTGCACGCCTTACTTTTGTTTATTTACTTCTTTAGCTTAATGTTTGTTTCTGTTTCTGGTTTTGAAGATCGAACAAGTCTAAATTTTTGTAAATGTAGTGGTGGATTTCGAGTTTGTACAGGCTTTTAGACATTCTTGGTCCATTTTCAGATTCTGGGTCGTCGTTTTTTATGCATTAAAATGGCTGAAACACCCAAGATTCGATTGGTTCGTTGCCCCAAGTGTGGAAAGCTGCTGGCAGAGTTCCCTGACTACTCTGTGTATGAGTGTGGAGGTTGTGGTGCTGTTCTTAAAGGTCAGTTTTTCTGTGTTTGTTACTGTTAATGTTTATGCATGATAATTCTCTTTGATTTAGCATTGGTTTGGTTGCTGAGAAATCAAAGCAAAACAGAAGAAAATTTAATATAGTTGTATAAACTGTCCCATATGATTTGTTCTTTTCTATTTTGATTGGTTTTTGTAACTTGCAACGAAGTTTTCATTTTTTGTTTTTAATGGCTTTCTTTGGTTTCTAAGAAAGCAAACCGGCCAATCGGCATTTGGCTAAGTTTGTGAACTTAAGTTGATGGTCGATGATGATGATGCATGCAGCCAAGAAGAAAGCGTCTGCAAGTGATGAATTTTTGGAGAAGTCTGATAAAGAGAAGAATGTAGAGGGTAATTCGAAACTGGAAACTGTGCCAGCAAAAGCGAGTGCTAGTTTAGATAGTTTATCGGAGAATGAGAGGGATAGTGATGGGGTTGAGCTTTGTAGGAGAAAAGATGGAGTTACTGTGGAAGGAGATGTGAAATTGGTTGGTGTTTCTTCTTCAAAAACTGATGATAAAGAGGTTTTGATTTGTTCAGAGGATAAAAGCGCCAGAGAAAAGAATAAGGTTACGAGACTTGGTCAAAGTAATGTTGAGACAGAAATTGGGCAGGGTGATGAAAGTAAGCAATCTATGAAGCACCCAATTGGCGATTGGGTTGGTGGAGATTATCAAGACATGAACTTGAATGGGTCTAAATCTGTTAATTCTAGCACGGTGGAAAGTACTGCTGAGGTTTCAGGCCAATTCAAAAATTCTGCTGAGGTCTTGAGATCAAGGGTGGTTTATGATAGGTCAGGTGTGGAAACTGAGGGGTTTTGGGGGTTTGATGAAGACCCCAGAGCCTTTCCAGAGCAAAGTAGATTTTCACCGTTTGCTCGTCATGGTGAAGGACCTTCAAGCTATAAGCCAAATTCATTCTATGCTTACGGTGATCCAATGAAGAATTTTGGCTACCTGGATAGGCCTAATCTAGTTGAAAGATTAGAACCGGACCGAGCTGAATTCTTCAGGAAGTTGAATGAATTGAAGGAAGAAATCAGCAGACTGGAGGACAAACCAAGGAAAAAATTTCTAGATGTGCAGAAAATGGCTCCTTCTGAGTTGCATGGGGGCCATGCTGCTTATAATGTTTCAATGCAACCATTTTCCTGGGGTAACCATGTTCCAAAACCACCTAGTTTCAATCACAGCCATGGACCTGCTCCTTTATTGAATGATATGCATAACTTCTATCCTCCTTCAAGGCATGCCCCAAATATGATCTCAGGGTCCAACTATATGGATTCATTTCGGTCACAGATGCTGAGGAGACCTTCCAATCATCCACCCCCTTTGTACCCCAAACACCTACCTCATGAATACTTTTCAGGACGATCCATGGATTTCAATCAAGATTTCCGTGCATCCAGTGCACAGGAATCCTTATTTCATCAGCCTACGTGCTCATGTTTACACTGCTACCACAAAAATTGGCAAGTTCCTCCAAAAGTTCCGAACATTAGGACTGCAGAGGACACAATGAGATCCAATATTTACCACAATGTCGATCCTGTCAAATTTGGTCCAAAGAATCACGATTCTGTTGGCCCCATTCCTTCGTTGCATTCTCAAGATCCACAGCCACACAGAAAATTATCAATGGACTTCAGTTCAGATTTAGAAGGTTTTTATCACAATCGTCCAAGAAGGTTGGTGGTAACAAATGGGAATAGACGGCGTTCTCATCCCATAGCAGGTGGTGCCCCATTTATAACATGCTGTAAATGCTGTGAGTTGCTAAAACTGCCTAGAAAACTCATGACAATAGCAAACAATCAGAAGAAACTACAATGTGTTTCTTGCTTAACTATCAATTCACTTGAACTTAAGAACAAGAGGCTCACAATCTCTGTTGCCACGGAAACTGAGCGGGTAGTTCCCAAGGTTGATGATGCCTCTAATAACCTTTTGATTGAAGGCATAAGTTCTCGTGATTGTTCAAATGTTGGTCGCATGAAATCCTGTTCTGTAGAATTTGATAATTCTGGTTATAACTTCCAGTCTGCTGATGCCAAAGAGAAGTTACTGTCAGAAGACCAGAGGTTAAACTTGGGCAAATCTGAGAAGGGACAAAGCTGTACATCCTCATCTTCCATTTCTACTGAGGAAGAGAAGAGCCCAGATAGTGTAACTGTGAACAGAGATATTTCCGTTTCTGCTGAGCTGCCTTCCAAAGATGACATCTCCAGGACCATTGCAGATTCAGATTTAAATGATTATCTTGATAATTCATCTTTTATTCATTCAGTGAGCTTTCTTGAGATGGGAAACAGGAGTAAACAGTTAGATCAAGAGGATGCTATTCTTAACGATATTGCCTACCAACAGAATGCTGACAATGATGCATCAGTAGAAATTGAGGTGGAAGTTTCTTTCAACGATTATTTAAATACCAGTTTGTCTCAGAAATCTGTCGAGGTAAGCAGAGAAGAAGATCAACCGAGGATCAAGAAGGGGCAAAACACTTTTTTGGTGGGGTTTATCAAGAAAAGCTTTAAAGATTTCTCAAGATCTAATCAAAGCAAACAGAATGAAAGAGCTAATGTTTCAGTTAATGGGCAACCGATACCGGATCATTTGGTTAAAAAAGCCGAAAAGCTTGCAGGGCCTATTGAACCTGGAGATTACTGGTGAGGCTTACATCAGGTCTTAGATTCCTAGAATATATATCCAAGTGTGCTTACTTATTAGTGTAGATCTATGCTGAAAGGTGGCATGCAATTAACACATTAACATGAACAAGAAAATACCTTGCAATTTGATAACTGAAAGAAAGAATGGATTACTTCTAAAGAATGGATTACTTCTTTCGCCACAAATTGAAGCATATATATTATATTTCCTAGTTTTGTTTTAATTGAAATATTTATGGTCCTTCATATTTCCTATCTGGATTTACCAGGTATGATTTCCAAGCTGGATTCTGGGGTGTGATGGGACAACCTTGCCTGGGCATAGTTACTGTGAGATCAGTTGATTCTTCGTTTATAAATTTCTTTATTCACTAACAGCTTCTTGTTTATTTATCTATAGTTTGTTACTTTTTTTTTTCCCAGCCATTTATCAAAGAATTCAATTATCCCATGCCAGCAAATTGTGCAGCTGGAAATACAGGTGTATTTGTCAATGGAAGAGAGCTTCATCAGATAGATTTGGACCTCCTTGCCAGCAGAGGACTACCAGTTATGAGAGATAAAAACTTTATTGTTGAGTTTTCTGGGAGAGTTCTGGATAAGGACTCCGGTAAAGAATTAGATAGCCTTGGCAAACTTGCCCCAACGTAAGTGCTTTTGTTCAGTTACAATTAGTTATTATTTGTGGTCAAATTCTGGTAGGATGTTGAAGGAAGATATAGAATCTATCAAAACCATATATACAGCCTTAGGTTCTAATACTTTGGTATGTTTTACCTGTCCATGCACTTTGTTTCTTCACTTTTTTATTTTTATGAAAATTTTAAATCTGTTTTCATTACCTTTTTTTTTTGATAGCTTCTATCTGAATTTGATAGATTCAAATGATTAGTAATTAGTATAATATGATGTTCCCCCACTAAGTGGGTTTTGAAACAGATCATAGGTTGTGTTCTTGAGTTTGAAATCTTAGATAAATC
>JANLJB010029971.1:4732-19057 GCA_026212285.1 Bursera cuneata
GTTTTGTGAGTATTATTTCACCTCATTAATTGCTTGAAAACCTAAATTGATCCTAGGGTATTCACCTAACCTTACATCTCCTTCTATTCTTACAAAGCAAGAATCGCTCAACAAAATAAAATAGAGCCAGCTTAACTGTATCATCGTCAAGCATGGCTCTATAATCCAAGCCATCCATTATTGTGTCCAGCTTGGGAAGCTTGATATTGTTCTTACCAAAATAGGTGTCTCAACCTATTTGTCCCTTTCATCTTCAAATGGCCTCTCTTTCCGAACTTCAATCCAGTTACAAGACCAAACTCCCAAGCACTGAACCGGATGGTCTTACCTGAAATCATTCGATAACTACATTAATTACCGGAAAGGGGGAATGTAACATCACATAATTGGATTGTCAAATGTACTTACCAGATACTAAGAACCACACTTGGTTTTAAAGACCTTCAGTATTCACCTCTCTAAGCAGTAATTGGTGAACCAGTTGGGCCGGAAACACCAGGTCCTGCACCTCTAAAAAATGTCCGAAGCACGTTGTGCGAAACAATTGTTGTTGTGCAAGCGTTAACCTCTCCATCACTAATTTGATTGGTCTCAATATCGATAGGTTCGTACATTGGCTACTGTAGTGATCATCGATACCCGTCCTTATAACGGATGTTACTCGAGGAGGATGTTCCATATTTGTAACATACAAACAAACAAACAAATGGAATTGCAAACATACATTGAAAAATTAATTGTAGGGTAAACTGTCCAACAGACCATCATTTTACTCCTACTGTCTAACATACCGTCATTTGTTGCAAAGGTTGTGGTGCTCTATAAATTAGACTGTTAAAATTGTCAGGTTTACCGACATTTTTCAAGGTCCCTGATATCGGGACCTTGTCAAATGTCGGTCCAAATATTCGAACCTTGAAAAGTGTCGGTATACCCAACAAATGTCTGTACGCCCGACATTTCTCAAGGTCTTTGATATCCAAACCGGTATAAATGACGGTCCATTCATTATACCGACATTTATAACGGTTTGGATATTTTCGTACCAACATTTTTAACAGTTAAAATGGCAGAACCTCATCCACATCCATCACATGACGGTTACTTAATGTTTCGAACCATCATTTCTGTTCGTCTTCTCTGATGAAAAACGATGCCTCCGTCAGTATTCACAACCATTTTACCCTAAAAACACACCATTTTTTCATTCAACAACACAACAAGCATGCCCAAACAACTAATATCAACTAACATCCAACACAAGAAATTAGAAAAGTTGGAACTTTTTAAAAATAATAACGGAATGTGATGAACGGTTGTTAAAGAAGACTCTTGCCTTTCCACCGGAGAGGTTCCATCGGAGATGTGACTGTTAAAGAAGACTCTTTCTTTGTGAATAGTCAATCCCTGGTGACGGAGTGAGAGAGTGCAGCGACGGTTCAGAAGCTTCGAAGAGCGAGAGAGAGATAGATGGAGAGAGAGAGAGTGAGAGCGACAGTTTGTGGAGGGAGTTACGAAGATGGAAGAAATAACTTAAAATAAGGGTAATATGGACATATACTTGGGACTGCTTAGACTGATGTAAAGATTCAGTAGGTGTGACTATATTTAAAAAAAACCCCCAATTATGTGACTATCTCCTTAAATTTCTCGAGAATTATTGATGGGGGCTTATTTTTTATTGATGGGGGGTTATTTTTCATTTTGGACCCCTCCAGAAGGCCATTTTGACAAATTTTTCAAATTTAACGGTAAAAACTTCTCTTTAGTGGCCTTGAAAGGCTAAAGCAGCTTTTATGTGGCTGAAAATTAACATGGTTTTGAGTGAAAAAGAAGTGCTATACTTACATGTCTTCCACGTACTTAGTAGCCACCATCATAGTTGTGATGAGAAGTCTATGTACGTTTCTTGCATTGATTCGAAATCCTGGATTGGCCTGGCAAAAACGATCAATATAAACATATGCAACTAGGTACACTGATGGCCCGGCTCGATTGTACCGGAAAATCCTCTCCAGATAAGATTGAATTGTCATGTCTGGTACCTCATGGCAATCAAAAACTCGAGTTGTAATGTCATTTGACAATGCCCATGTACAGTTCTTGGCATGGAGGCAGAAGAAGAAGAAAAGAAGAAGAGCAAAACAAAAGTGAAGAAAGAGTCGACCTGGCCAAAAATGCGGAAAGAGAAGCGAAAAAAGAAATTGATTAGAAAAAAAAAGGGTAAAAATGGTGTTTTGATAATTAAAATAAATCTGTTTGTATCGTCTATTAAATTTTATTAGTTTAGAAAAAAAGGGATCCAAAGTGTTTTCTGAAAATTTATGTGGCTGGGAGGGTTGGAGTAATACCCCTATAAATCAGACACTACTGTATGATTTGAGTTGAGGTTAAAGTAGTTAATTGAAGGGGAAATTACATTGACTCCCCAATTTAATTTTGAGAACATACTTAACTCTAAAATTTTATTAAACTAATATTTATTCTTAAAAAATTAACACTTATTTTTTAGATTTTTAGGGGATAGATATTAATTTTTATGAAAATAGTTATAATCTTTTGAGGGTAAGTGTTAATTTAGTAAAAATTTGGAATTAAGTATTTTTTAAAAATTTAACGGAGGAGTCAGAGTAAATATCCCGTTAATTGAAACTTCTCAACTTTAGTTGATATTTCGTTATCAATTATCAAACTTTGTTAAATTAGAAATATAACATTAATTTCTTCTAACATAATCTTAAAAATTTCCTAAAAGATTTAATCAATACCAATAAAGATGGAAGCATTAATAAAATTTGTTTTTCCCTTGCAAATTTTATGTTTCGTATTATACATCTTTTTATATTATTATTAATTATTATTTAATGGGTGATAAACTCATATTTGATCTCATAATATTTCAAATTCTTTTAAAAACAAAAATACAAAATTCATTACCAAATAAATTCAAAATTTTATAATTTTAGCCTAAATATAACAGTTTATTAAAATTTGATCTATTTTTTTTTAATTTGAAACTATACCAATAAAACGCTTAATAAGATAAGTTATTTTATCCGTTATTTGATGGATACTATCAAACATTATCGTATTTGCCTAATATTATTTGACATATACTTTTAAATGTATCACATATAATCTATTATTAAACAAAAAATTATGATATTTAAATTAAAAAAAGGGGTCAATTTTCAATTAATTTAGGACTATCTCTAATAAACTCTTTTAAGTTTTAAGGTACAAGTACAACGTTGTTAACAGAACTACAGTATTTCGTTCTCTGATGATCCTCTTCTCAGCAGGCAACAAGTTTACCCTTGTGACCTACCGTAATTACACTTCTGGCACTGTGCTCCAGTTTCTCAATCTCTCAATCGCCCATCGCTCTTTGCAGCTTGCCGAACAATCCCACGCTCAAACCCTCTCCTTCGGTCTCATTCCAAACCCTTTTTTGGCCACAAAACTCATCACTGCTTATGCTTTATGTGGCCACCCAACTCGGTCACAGCTCGTTTTTGACTCAGTTCAACACAAGAACGTGTATCTATACAACTCATTGATTAATGGGTATGTCAAAAACCATGCGTATGGTGAGGCTTTTGATTTGTTTAATGATATGTGTTGTGGCAATGTGTCACCGGATGATTTTACTCTTTCAACGGTAGCAAAAGTGAGTGGTGAGATCAAGGACTTGACTATAGGAAAGTTGATTCATGGGAAGAGTATAAGAACTGGTTTTGTTGTGGATATTATTGTTGCGAATTCTCTTATGTCTATGTATAATAAATGTGGAGAATTTACTGAAATTAAGAACTTGTTCGATGAAATGCCTCAAAGAAATGTGGCTTCTTGGAATGTGTTGATTTCAGGGTATGTAAGTTCAGGGGATTGTAATTTTGGTAAGGATTTGTGGGAAACCGTTAAGTGTGTGCAGATTGATGGAATAAAATTTGACGCATTTACGGTTTCGAGTCTTTTGCCTCTCTGTGGTGGTGATGGTGATAATTCTAGAAAATGGGATTATGGTAGGGAGCTTCATTGTTATATTGTGAGGAATGAATTGGATATCATTTCAGATTCGGATTTCCATTTGGACTGTTGTTTGATTGATATGTACTCAAGAAGTAATAATCTTCTTGTGAGTAGGCGGGTATTTGATCGAATGAAGTATAGAAATGTTTATGCTTGGACGGCAATGATAAATGGTTATGTGCAGAATGGAGCTTTGGATGAAGCATTGATTCTTTTTAGAGTTATGCAGGAGAAAGATAGAATAGAACCTAATAGAGTCTCACTTGTGAGTGTTCTTCCTGCTTGTAGCACACTTATTGATTTAACGGGTGGGAAGCAAATTCATGGATTTTCAATTAGAAAGGAGTTGAATCATGATGTCCCTTTGTGTAATGCTTTAATTGATTTGTATTCTAAGTGTGGGAGCTTGGATTTTGCAAGGCGAGTTTTTGAGGACAATTCTTTTTGTAAAGATGCAATCTCCTGGAGTTCAATGATTTCAGGATATGGATTGCATGGGAAGGGAGAGGAAGCTGTGGTATTGTATGATAAGATGCTTTCTCTGGTAGAAGAACCAGAGATGATAACAATAGTAGGGGTTCTTTCTGCTTGTGCTAGGTCTGGATTGATAAATGAAGGCCTTAATATTTATAGTTCAGTGATTAATGTGTATGGAATCAAGCCAACAATTGAGATATGTGCTTGTATGGTTGATATGTTAGGCCGAGCAGGCCAGCTTGATACGGCACTCAATTTCATCAAAACAATGCCTGTGGAACCTGGTCCAAGTGTTTGGGGAGCTCTTGTAAGTGCTTCCATAAGGCATGGGAATGTTGAGATGCAGGATCTGGCTTATAGGTCCCTTATTCAGTTAGAACCTGAGAACCCTTCAAACTTAGTTTCACTGTCGAACTTGTATGCTTCCTTTAGAAGATGGGATGTTGTAGCTGAAGTGAGGGCAATAATGAAGGATAGGGATTTAAGGAAGGCTCCTGGGTGCAGTTGGATTAGCATTAATGGCAAAACCCATTATTTTTATGTTGCTGATAAATCACATCCCTTTTCCAATTCAATTTATGAGACGCTAGATGACCTCATATTAATAATGAAAGGAGCCGGTTATTCGATTGATCTTGAAACAATGACTTAGCATACGAAATCCAGAGATTGGAGCTCCCAGACTTTCTTATCTTTTTGTTGTTTGTGGCACAAAGGAAGCCCAATGACCATCTCCATCCTTCTTGGGACGTGTTTTCCTTGCAAATACAATTAGAATCTTTACATTCAGGTTTCTTCCATATTACTTTAGTTTCTTCTTTTCTTTAACTTTTTATTGGAAAATGAAAAAGAATTGGTAAGCCACAAATTTCCACTTCCTACGCTAGTAATTTCTAGGTTACATGCGGTCTATCTATTAGTGAAAAAGTTTCTTGCCAAATATACAATAAAATGCTGAAACAATTATTGGAGACATTTAATTGAGAAAGTGTTCAACCTACCATCTAAGTGAAAACCATGTTTGAGTTGAATTAAATTCCATTTGCAGGTACATAAACAATGGGTACGGTACACCAAACTTGCAGATTTCATGGTTCATTAAGTTTCCGCTTTGTGGGTATGCATATTTCCTGATACGTGTTGAGAAAAAAATAGGCCATCCTTGGATAAATTTTCATCTTACAAACACGCAGAAGTTGTAAAGAGAATCTCACGAGGGTTACGCAGCCCCTGCTGGTACTTGGATTAGGCCTTAAGATCTAGTGTAAATGTTTCTCGTCCATGAAAAAAGAGTGCGCATCCTGTTCTGTCATCATGCACATGTGCTTCCATTTGCCAGGTGACCAGTTCAAGAGTGTGCTAAACGCAGAAGATCTTGTCTGCTCACATTTTTCTCAAGGTATCAATTGCATGAATTTGCCCTGAACTTCATTAATGTAAAACCACTAGATATTTCACAAAGAAATGATAAAAGTAAAATATTATGCCTATTCTTCTAATCTAGTGATGTTCTTCAGCTTTACGATCACAATTGATTCATTTTGGATATTAAGCTTGGAATTTAGGTTTACATTAATAGACAGATTTCAATGAAGTGCCAATTATCTTTTGCCTGAGCAAGAAAATTGACTTAGTCAAAGCAAAGTTTATATCTATTCCTTCCTTTCACTTATTACTACCATAATAAGTATATATAAAAAATTTTGATGTGAGAACAAAATTGTTGGTGGTACTATTGTGCAGGCGACGATCAGTTTGAAACTTTAAAATTATTGAATAAAAACCATCCAAAAAAATTGTTATGTTTTCTATATCATTTTGAGAAAAAGATACCATGCTTCTTACGTAGTTTATTGATCAGTTTAACTTTTCAATTAGATATTGCAAGAACACAAGCCCAGAACGTTCGCTAGGACTCCAATTTGCAGGCCATCGGTTGGGTTCAAGTTCAACTTCTCTTTCTGATGGAGCACTCCTACTGGTTGATATCTCCCCTCGAGGCCAAAATTGAAGGTGGAAGTTGAAGTAGGCTATTTAACCTATGGGTCCATTTGCACCAATTTTAATGTTTTAAACATAAGTTTTTACCAAAATTTATTTTATTAAAATATTCTTTATATAAAATTATAATTAAATTTTTCATAATTTTCCTTATTATGTTATCTTGATTTGTTAATATCTAAAATATAAAAATGAAAATAATATTCATGTATTGAATAATTAATGAGTCTAAAACTTAATTCAAAATTATAGATATAATTTAGTTTGCGTTGGAGTTTCTTTGAAAGGTTATTAAGAATGATAAGATGGAAGAATGAGTTTGTTATAGAGAGAAAAGAGGAAGTTTTCATTGCAGATCTCTTCCAAGTAATTGGTCGAATCTATATTACTTCCTCTAAGAGATTCATTTTGTGGGTAGAAACAAGCCACTCGTGGGAACCATGTAGATCTTGGTCAATAATTCAATACTCAAGCATGGAGGCTCGGATAGACTTATGACTTTAGCATTTCCAATCTTTCAGCTAGCAAGTCCAATAGTTTAAATTTCAATGCAAACAAGTATAATATCCAGCTGATCATGCTTGGTATTCCCAAGTAAGCTCATTTCTTGTATTATTTCAAGACCAACTATTTGGTGCTCAAGAATAATATCAAGTGATGGGTTGACTTCATTATCTTCATCGTCTCAATTGCTAATGCGGTGTGCGTCATCATCAGGGTATCTCGAAGGGTATAATAATGTTGCAAGAGTCAAATGACTTATTTGATTACTTTCACTTGCTGAATGGAATAATGGACTCAACACATCTTTCTCACATGTAACATGTTTACCTTTAGCCCTTACCAATAGATTACCCCTCTTAGATTTTTCCTCAACTACCACCATCAATTTAGTTAATTTCACCCCAATGGTACTACAAAATTAACTAATTTTACAGGTTCAGAGTAACGATTGGGATTCTTCTGAGCCTATTGTGGAAAATCTTGTCATCAATTTAAGATACATTTATTTGGCTCAAACTCAAGTGTTTCACAAAATACTTCTACCAATTTATGATATCCAATGTCATTTGAGACTAATAGTCCTGTCACTTCTTATTTAATGTAATTAAGTGAACCATTTTAATTTATCTCTCGACAATCACGATAGTGCGGGAGAAAACATACTTCCATTATCTTGTAAATATAATCATGGAAAACATAAGAAGATTACACATGAAATAGGACAATTTCATATGAAATATCAAAATTTTAGACAAAAAAATCTTAAATCTATTAAATAGACCATTTGGTCCTAAACAAAACTGTTTGATCCAACTGTCTGGACTGGTAGGACTGATTGGTCCTAACTAGTTAGAGTGTTCAGACCGATCAGTCTAGAACACTAAACCAATTAGAACTGATTGGTCCACTGTTAGTCTCTTCTGTCCAACGGTCTCGACAGATCAGTCCGCTCGATTCTAATCGATCCAATAGTCTGCAACTCTATCGTTCAAATTTGTTCTCCAATTTTTTCAAATGTACTACTTCTAATTTCGATTTTCTTACAAAGTCAGTCCTATAACACAACTCCCAGCTATGGTCTTGCATTTTCAGTCATGATCTTGCATTTTCAACAATAAATTTATTAGAGAGAGATGAAATTAAGATTTACGACCTTTGTAACTTTTATCACTTGATTCGTGATCTCGTGATCTTGATAATGAAAGAGTAATAATGAGAGTGAAAAAGTATAATAACAGCGAGTATGTGTTAGATTGACAGTGAATGAGAGAGAGAAGGACTACGGTGTATAGAAAAGAAAAAATAGAAAAAATAAAACATGAGAGGAAGAAGGATGGACTAAGTTGTATTAAACTTAGGACATTTTGGTTTCTTTGATTATTTTTGGATAGGAACTTGCAAGTAATTAGGTGGTCCGATTATTTTTGCAACCAGCCTCCTAATTTTGGATATTTCTTCAAATTTCTTTTTTTTTTTTCCTTAAAAGAATTTAATAATTAATTAATAATTAATAGTTTTAATATAAGAAAAGGTTGAAGAAAAAATTTATTTAAAGTTTTTGTATTATTGTTGCAATCATAACCTATTCGAAAAGTTAATATTTTAATATAATCTATTTGCCTTTCTTTTTCTCTTAAATTTGTATAATATAATTTTTAAAAATTTTTGTTTTCTTATAGTTTCTTATGCTTTATCTAATACATACATACATATATATATATATATATCCTCTTTTAAAAAGATTTCTTCAAGGTTTAAGGTTAGATTTGAATTATGAATTCAACTAAATTTTAGTTATTCACATATTCACAGTAAGCGTTGTGGCAGGAAGTAGTGTTCTTTTAAAAGTTATAATGGTATAACAAGCAAAAAGAAGGAATAGATAATTACTTCGTTTGACAAGTCAATTTTCTTGCTCAGGTATTAACTATTTTATTTACTTTGTTTTCAAGGAACATATATTATTTGGCGTAAATCTGTCTTTGTTCTTCAAACAGAAAGTAATTACAATACTAAAATTAAAGCTTAAAAGTAAATAACATTAATTAATAAAACTGAAAGTAAAATATAAATGTAAAGGAAAATGAATTACGTAACTGAAAGTAAAGTAAAAACCAAAAAAAATTACAATTAATGAAATAATACTCTAAGAAGCAATACGTGCAGTTACCCAATCATAAGTTAATGTTGTTTAAATCTTTGATTTCCAAATTACACAACTATCGTCTCATGTCAAGAGTTGATAATTGAGAGATTTAAACATTTAAGCACTCAAACATCAAAATCAAAGGTAACCCATTCATTACAATTTTTTTTTTTTTATCATCAATCAACACAACCTATGGATGCTCATATTCATCTAAGCATTGATTGTGCCATTAACATGTCAAACAATAAATAAAAAATGAAATAGCAACGTTCCATGGTGATTCTAACACAAATTGCATGTAATAAACGAGATTAATCATTAAAAACTATAGAAATCTCATTAAACTTCATAAACCCATTCATAGGCAAAAACCCATAGCTTAGGTTAGAAAAACCTAGCTAAACATAATGGATTTCAAGTCTAAATCCTTGAATACAACTAATAGAAACATGGAAAATGAAATAACAACTAAAGAAAATGAAGAAATAAAGATTTCTAAACCCTAAATCCTCTCTCATTCATCCCTCTTCACTCTCCCTGTAAAAATGGATGAACATGCTCTTTGTATATTGGTGGCACACAAGTGGCAAACTTGTAATATTTTTCAAAAATGCACCTAGATGCGGGGGCATCAACTTTCCAGCAGCTAGGCGCTCAGCTTCTATCTTCTTAAGTTTGGGTTGTCAGCGTATGGATTCTGGAACTTTAGCTTTTTGGTGTCTCGATACTCACTTTCGGGAATGTTGGGAAATGAGTTGTTGACTAATCTTGTGTCAAAGGTTTTGTAAAAAGAAATGTAAGTTTCGTTTATCGAGTTGTAAAGAGTTAAGTTGATTTCCGTGTCAAGTTGTGTCATGTGGATTCATAAAACTGTGTCTCTGTTCGATCTTTCCCATGTGTTGATCAATCAAGATGAAGTCAGAGAGTTCGTTGGAAATTACAAGAAATGCTACTGACCTATTCTGCTCTCATGTTGATTAATCAATTCTATTCCAGAGAGTTCAAAAGAAATTACAGTCTATGCCACTAGGTAATCTTGTTCACCAATTGTTTAGACAATTACGTGGCAGTGTTCATACTCTATATAAAGGTGTTTTTCTCTTGACCTAATTTAAATCTCTCTTACACACAAATCGAGGCGACTCCTTTTCCTAGGGTTTCCTAGTATTCCTTGAGAGACAATAGATGTGAGTAAAAGGTTTCTTTATTTGTCATATCTTTTTGAATTAGACTAGATAAGCCATTAATGGTCATTGTCTTCTTCCTTTCTCACATTTTATTTTAACGCATAGTTTATCCTTTTGGAAACTTTTGAACGAAAATGAGTTTAAGCTAGAATGAGTTTATAAGCTAAATATTTAGTTTATCTTAGAATGTTCTAGCTGTTTAAGTATTCCTCACTTTGATTAAGTTGTTATTTGAGCTTAGATAYTGCATTCCGAAAATGAGTTTTCAATGAGGATTTTCTGTGTTTTTCTTATGCTGTAACCTTGAGGGTTTGTAAGTTGAGAGAGCTGTGAGTGCCCTGTCCACCTTATTCCAACCACCTTGTCTAGGATCTAGAGTTCTAGATGAAGAATTCATGCATCAACATGATTGAGGGTATGGTCCTTGGCTGCAGTTCGTACTGAGGTGTTGAAGCAGTCATTGTGAGAAGAAATCCAAAGGGAAGAGTTGGATTAAAGCTGTCTGAAGGTTGAGTTTCAGTCTGTACATTGTTGGTCCGAGTTGCAAAGGTTTTGCATGGGAATGAACCATCGTTTGTAAACTATTCTTCTTATAGTTGATTGATTCATGGTGGCTACCTATTGCCCGAAGAGTTTTTCCTCTTGTTGAGGTTTCTCTTCGTCAACAAATCTCTTATGTTGATGAGTTTATTTTTCTGCTCTTTAATATTTTGTTGAATGATGATGACAGGATGATTAGACTTAATTCTTGAGAATTTATATTTATGTGATGAACTGTACAGGTTTATTAATTTTACAAGGTATTCAGATTAACCTATCACTTATTTATTTTTCTGTTGACTGTGTAAATGACTGTTAAGGTGTTATTTGTGTCCATTGCTCTCTTGATTGACTGAAACGTGTTTCTGTTTATCAAGATTAATGTTAATTCCGTTGTAAACACCTATTCACCCCCCTCTAGGTGTGTTTTGGGTCTAAACTGGATTTCTCAGGGAAAAGTCATAAACACAAAAATATTATAGTTCTATCTTTTAGCTTTTCAACGTTATAAGAATCATCGTATTAAGATATTTGATGAAAAAGTTATACCCAAAATAGTAAGAGATATTCATAAAAGATATTCATTATCAAGCCCTTATCAATTGAGTCTCTTAGCTCTCCACTTTAGTTTCTACAAAATGCAAACATATTTGTCATTGAATAAGCATAAAATATAAAGTTTAACAAATAAAATAGCTTAGCAATCAGTTGACCTTCGTTTAATGAATTTGAGTGTATAAATAGTGACTTAACAATATAATCAAACTAAAACACATTTTAAACTAATTAATTATGCACTTTCGACACGTAATCACAAACCAACTAAAAATCATTAAAATAATTAAATTAAATCTGAAATAAAATAATTATTTGTTTAATAAATAACCAAATCACTATATACCTTAAACTAAAATATCCTAATTTTAAATAATAAAATATTTATATTTAAAATAAATAATTAAAAAATAAAATTAATTTTAAATGTAAATATCAAAACAATTTTATTAAATTAATTTAAATATAAATATAATTTTTAAAAAAAAATTATCATATATAATCTTGTCAGGTCCAATGTTAATTACACCAAACACAATACACTGATATATGTTATCCAATTGTATCTCATCTCATCCGATACAATACAATCCAATCCAAAAATATCAATATGTTACACGGAATGTACCCTTAGAATCTCGGTTGTGGAGTGTAGAATGCATCAACATATAATTTAGCACCTTGGTCTAGGTTACTATAGTCATCTTATATATAAAGTTGGTTCATATAATTTATTGTGAAGTTTTATAATTGGCTTGACTGAGTTGATATTGATGGAAACTTCTATAGTAGAATTCTTATTATTCTCTGTTCTCTCAATTTCTTAATTCATAGCAGAAAACTAGCTATAACATTAAGCTAACAAACTTAAGAGATGGACTTAAAAAAAAAAAAAAATTAAAGAACATTTGACTAAGAAGTCAATAAATTAAGAGCACTTTCAAGCCGTTTCTAACAAATTTCGATTTCTCCCATTCACAGTATTAAATTCTCTTTTTATTTCTTTAGGATTAAATTAGAATTTAATTCTTTAAAATGTACCACATATTAGTTATTTATTAGACAGTCTATTAACGAGTCCCAAAAGCAGATAAAAGTTAATATTTCCTATATAAGTGAACACTGCCTTAGAGTTGTATGCTGCTTGAGTCTCATAATCTAGGATGACTATAAGAAGATTTCTTTCTTTAGGAACTGCAATTTACGAAACAAAACTACCTATATTTTTATATTATTACATCATTTCGTTTAGTTTATTTAATCAATTTTTACTTTGGTTTCTGTACTTGAGTCAACTGTATGTAAATAATTTATATGAGTTAGTTTATGTATGGAATATATATGTATGACTTTTGTGACATGGGGATTTAAAGTGAATTTATTCTAATATTTGACTCAGTGCTAATTATGATAACTCTTATAGTTTCCAGTAGAGTTTATTTTTTATTTTTTTAATAAAAATCCATATTACACTTTTTTGACTTAGACAGAATTCATCCCATTGGTGATGGAAATGTCATTAAATAAAGTTTTTGTCACTGGGGTATCTACATGCATGCACTATAAGCTGACTTCTAAGTTGTATCTCGCACAAAATTTTTGTAAGGGTTGTATGAAATTTTGTTAGAAGCTCTTCTCTGCTTACATTTTAGTCATGGTATCAGGAGTTTCATGTAGGGATTTGGTAAGCACACTTGCCTGCATTTGTCCTAGACTCCATTAATGTAAAACCGCTATATATTTCACGAAGAATTGATAGTAAATAAAATGTTATGTCTATACTTCTAATCTAGTGTTCTCCAGTTTTATGATCGAAATTGATTCATTTTGCATATTATGCTTGCAAGTTAGGCTTTACATTCATAGACAGATTTCAATGACGTGTCAATTATCTTTTGCCTGAGCAAGAAAATTGAATTGTCAAGACAAAGTAAATATCTATTTCTTCTTTTTACTTATTGCTACCACAATAAGTTTCTAAACATAGGTTATTGATCAACTTAACAGTTACTTCAGCTCTAGTTTGCAGATCTGTCTGTTTTGCTAGTTCACTTTGACTCTAGTTTGCAGGTCTCTCTGTTGTGCAAGTTCAACTTCTCTCTCCAATGGTGTGGTACAGCCACTAGTTGAAATCGACCCTCTAGGCTCAACTATTCCTCTAATCTGAAGTGGGCTTCTTTAAACTCTTTGCTTAGCTTTCCCAAGTGTCTGAATGATGATAAGATTCCTGAAGTGCACGTGCAAGTACAATTCAACTTCTGAGTCAATCTGAAAGCTATATTTTGGTCCCTTTTGCCATCAGATCACATTATCAAGTATATTGGTGCTTGATCCTTCCTTGGTTTTGTATTTGAACCAGGTACCTGCGTTAACATAATCAACTTCAAAAGAAATAGCAAAATCAGAGAGTAATATCTTCATTCTTATATGAAATTCCTATGTTTGACCCTAAAACACCTGGGGGGTGGTGAATAGGTGTAAATCAATGCGGAAACTTAAAAGCTATGATAACAAAAACACGTTAATGTAAATCGCAATAAATTAGATAAGATCTGTAACATCCCAAAAATTTGAAACAGTGAAAAATTTCAAAATAGTACCCAGGAAAATTTTTTCACACATGTATTTATTATTTGTATGGGTCGTTTTATGCAAATAAAGGTGTATGGAAGTGTATGTACAAACTTTCCCGAAAATGAGACTAAAATGTAATTAAAAGTAGGTGTGTGTGTATGTATGTTTGTATATATATATATATGTATATATATACATATATATATATATATATATATAATTATATATACATATATGTATATATATGTATATACATATATATATATATATGTATATACATATATATATATATATGTATATATATGT
>JANLJB010029972.1:0-19063 GCA_026212285.1 Bursera cuneata
GTCCCGGCCCAAGTTCATTTTTCCATGTCCCATTATAGCCCGACCAACTTCCGGATAGTTCATTTTTGTCCTCTCCTATCCAAGTACATAGATTATTTTATTTTCCTCAACACACAGTGGACCACACTATTTCAAGTACAAAAATTCAATCTACTTGTAATCGTACCAATGCAATAATCCGTTAAGAGAAAATAACTGAAATTTAGTAATGACTAGTAAATACAAGGCTTATTTAAGAGAATATGATTCTACTTTAATATACTTTTATATTCTGTTATTTATTAAGAAAAATAAAAATTTACTTTAGAACTACTTAATATTGATTTAGGATAAATGGTCATTGTTGACTTAACAGTTAATATATTTTTTTAGTGATTAATTTCTAAAAATAATTTAAATTCAAAAGTTTGGTTAATAAAAAATGTTTTTTCTTTTGATGATAGATTATTTTTATACAATTTATTTATGATATTTTTTCTTTCCTTTTAAGATTGCAAAGCACAAACCGCAGAAAAGTTTTCGTGTTTTCGTAAACTCCTTCATTTCTTTCTAGTTTTCCTTTCACCTTAATTTTGCTTTCCTAAACCGAACATGAGCTTATAGTTTTTAAACAATTTTTAAACTAGAAACTGTTACCAAATCCTGCAATCTTGATTCTTGATAGTCGAAAAAGCTTGTAAGATATAATATTCGAAATACAGTTTAATTCCATTTTAACCACCATGAGGTATTAGCGACCTTGGCGATTAGAAGAGCCTGGAAATTTTATCAAAGTCCCATGTAGAAGATGAAAACAACCTACAACGTAACTTTATTGATATTTATTAAGTAATTTAACCAGTTCGTGAAATAAGATACATGCTTTTATTGTCAAGAGATTCTTAAACTTATAATTTTACAAGAAGATAACCTGGGATTGCCTTACCTTTTAGATTCACTCACCATCAGGAAAAGCTTCAAGAAATTGTTTTATTCTAAGCCGTTCATCAGCTGTGAGATCAAAATCGTCACTTGTCAACCTCTTTCGCAGGACAGCCCCGAAACTGCTCGGATCATCATCAACAACCTGTGCAAAGTAGATGAGAGTGTCAAAAATTACTAATTAAATGCATCTGGGTAGATAAGCCTTTGAGGCATAACAAAATCCATTCAGCTTGGTCTGTCTAGTGCTCGAAATAGCCTCATTGATGTATCTAAGAATTCCTGGTAACTATAGCTATTCTATTTGTATGATCAAAGAGAAGAAAAAAAATCTTACTAGATCACTGTTCAAACACAATTTTTTTCAAGTGAAAGAAACTAAACCAGGTTTGCAGAAAGCTCTGAATCTTATACTAAGCCGATGGACTAAAGCAATTATAGAATTCCCAAGGTGCATTTAGTGGTGCATACTTAAGTCATCAAATCCTTCTATAATCAAGTAATTTCACTTTGATATGATCAGTTAATCAAAGCCCAAAATTATGTGTCTCAGCTGGCATAAACTTACTTCAACGTAATTGTTAATGTGACCGTCTTTGTTTGGGGAGGTAATAAGCTCATTCTCGTTGCACATCCAGTTATCATCAACAATGTACTTGTATTCGTACACTCCTTGCTGGTAAATCAAGATTATTAGTCAATGATGGCATTAAGTTATACCAGGAGCTGCAAGATCTTGCTCAACAATCAGAAATGACTCACCGGCATCTATATATTATATATTCTAACAAAAAGCATGGAGGAAAACTATTATAAATGATTAAATCACAACTGTAAATACAAGGACTAATATAATAATATTATTATTTGATCTCCTTTAGACCATCTATAACCAAATTTGAAAAACACTTACTGGTAATTCCTTGTGGAGAATCCAAGAACCTAGCTCCTTATCAAATCTTAGAGGCATTCTCTGAAGAAGAGTCACAGAACAAAAGGAACGGAATGTATTAATGGCCAATAATTGTAACACTTGTTATGATCAAGAAGTAGAAAATATGATGAATGGCTCTCTAAGAAATTAATCTTAGTTCTCTTTCAACATGAAACCAAGATCAAATTGTCAATTCATTTATTCTGTTATTGACAGAAGATATAATTCTCACAATCTAGTTTCATTCTTAATATTTTTCCCATGTAAACCATCCAAGAGGATTCTCTCATTTCAAGGAGAATATAACACGGAAGAAAAAGTACCTGGCCCCATCCAATATCAAGTCCTGATATTTCCACGGTAGTGCAATTTTCATCTTTCCAGGTAAAAGTGAAAAGCTTCTTTTTGAAGCCAGTAAGCTTTTAGTAAAAAGATACCACATATTATATTGAGAATAAATCCATATGGTTCAAGGATTCTTGAACAAGCATAACAAATGTATCATCAAAAAGTATACAACTCACAATATCAGCAGTTGCATATTTTATAGCATCCAGTTTGGGGAAGCATGGGCGTTTGCTCTGCAAGAAAAGAAACACCAACCTACTTTAGAGAAACTAAGAAAATTCTGTTAGTTATCCGGGACAACTGTGGTTCTCTTTCTCGGACCAATAAAAGAACTAAGTGGACTGACAAGATATCAGAAACCAATTGTGAAACCTGACGTGCATGGACTACATGTGTCATAGTTAGAAATCCATCACAAGTATTTTTAAACTCCAAGTTTGTTATCATAAAACAAGCGTATTCATGATTATGCACAGATATTCTATAAAAAGAAGAAGATGCACTAATTTTTATGAGACATTATAATAAAGAAATGAATGAAATGTATAGTTACCAGGAGCAATGAGTGAGCTTCACTTAGTTTATAGCCCTGTACCCAGAACATGTATGCCAGCTGTAGTTTACAACAAACAAAGTTTCAGCACAATATTGATGAAATAAATCAAAATACCTGCATCCATATGAGTGAGAGCTAAATCATTTTACCATAATAAATAAATAAGATTCCAAGCCAAACTATCTAATGTCACAAAAGGGCTCTAATTAGTTTCCAGTACTTATAAGCAAAATTAATATGATTTACAAGTAAATTGTAGTCAGGTACCTCTTGAAACACTTGTATAATTTCTTCTAAGTCGTAATTTATAATCTCTTCAAACCTCTAAAGGATAATTAACCATAGCATAGTTGTTTATAAGCATGAAAAATTGAAACAATACATACTCAGTCAACATAAGAGGGTTTAGTGCAAGCCTTAGAATGGACTTTAATAATGTATAATAAATATAGCTGAGAATTGTGATTGGAGTCACAGAAGAACTGATACTCAATAATGATTTATAAGGTCTTAGCTGATGCTTACTGTGACAGCAGGAGCTCTTCCTAGTCCAGCAGTACAATGCACATACGCAACACCTCCATTTCTATCAATGGCCTTGTGTAATTTACTAGCTACAGCTGGAAGCCGCATCCGCAAATCAAATGCATCGAAGTCCCTGCAATGATAAATATTAGCATTTAAATCAAGTAAAAGACTGCACTATGCGCACAAGCATAGCAACATGTGTTCATGTCTGAGTACGAAAAGCATTTGAAATCAACCAATCCCCGTATTTAGATTGCTAGAGTACAAAAAAAAAAATTAAATAAAACGATAAAAATTGATAAAAGAGCCCCTCGTTTTATAATTGATAACCTTATTTCAGCACGAAAATGTTGAATGTCATCATATGTCTTGGCATACTCTTGAATGGCCCTAATGTCTACCCCAAAATATCTGAAATCACTAGTTAAGGAAACAAGCATTTTATTTCTTCATACAATCTTTTCAATTGGTTGCCTAATTGCTCACCAATTAGGTCCATCAAAATAAGGATAAAAATTTTCTTATCATAAATTTAGAAATAACTTCAAAGCAAAATTTAGGGATACTCCAAATCTGGATCCTGTTGCAAGCAAAATATGGTTTTCACTCCAACTTGACGAAGCTTGTCAACATCTTCAGGAGTCTATAGTTATGATAAAGAACAGTGAAAATCAGATGACGATCCTGAAGAGGGTAGAATCATATACTGAGATTAGAAATGAGAATCACCTGTAGGCATGATCCTACAATCAAGTCTGGACGAATGAAATTGTAATTCATTCCTAGTTCATGTCTATAGGTCAAAACTGTATCATAACACATTGAAACAAATGATTAGCAACAATTACAGGCGCATAAAGAAATTAAAAAAAAAAATAGCTGTATTAGTGATGATGCTTCAGAAGATAATGTCCACTGTAATGTATCATCCACATGTGACTGCAATCTATATGTTAACCATAGCAAGATAATATGCACATAGGTTATCAATGTGCATATGAGAATTTATCTAGCGATCCTACAAATAACATAAGCATGTTTCTGCAATCAGTATAAACTGATACCAGTTCATAAATCCACAATATCACGCATGCCTTTACATAACTTTTGCCTGAAGGTCTTCACAGCTACCTAATTGTCAGAGTTAAAGCATAACATGAGTGAGCTTACCTGCACCCATAGCTTCTGTCATGTTATTACTATAGATCTCAGATTTTTCCTCCTCAATTTCAATTTCATCCACTTCCTTGCTAGATGGAGAACCTGTAATTTCCTGTAAATGAAATCTGTCAACACCCTTCTGTGAAAGAAACATTCCCATAGTCATGTTTAATCAAATAGAAGGGTAACTGAAATCAGATATAACTAACATTTGAGAACTAACATAAAAAAATAAAAAACAGTTGAATCACCATGCATAACCTACTCATGAAAACAAAACAACTGGTATAGCCTAACGACCAATGTTGCTTAATTCTTGCATATTTACTCATTGCCAAATGAATGTTAAAACTAACAATAACGACCCAACCTTAAAAGGATCTGCAACTTTGAGAAAGAGCCTATTTTATTTCGCACAAGAAACAGTCATATAATTCACCAAGAAATTTGGGAAGTATTTAATAGATAATTAAGACAAATTTAACCGTTTCGACAAATAAATCATTATCCAGAAAACCAAATACATGAGAGGATGAATGGATATTAAACATGATCTAAAATCCCAAGATTTATTTATTTATATTTTTCAAACCACTGATCTCCTCTGAGATTGGACAAAATTCAGGAAAAATGCACTTTTGGAATTTAAAAACTTCTCTAGAATTATAAAAAATTGGCCTCTCCTAAAACCATTAAAAAAAAAAAAAATTCAGAAACCGAATTTCAAAATCAGGTGGATTGCAAAACATCAGGGGTGGATAGGGAAATGTGATCACGTAAACAATATCTTAAAAAAAGAAAAAAGTGATTTCATACTGAACAATCTCAGATACAAAACACGAGAGACCTGCACCATAAAAGACATTAGATGCTAATAATACGTTAATTGTCGCATAAAATTCCAAAACAATTTCGAAAACTAAAACTTCTGAAGTTACCTTGATCGACATACGTCGATGCAGATCAGCAATATTCGTCATTCCCTGCAACAAACCAGAGACTCCATGAAACTCAAATTCATAATAAGATGTTAAAACCGTAATAAATGTAACACAGACTGAAGTAACGAGAGCGTACCAGCGGTTTGAAAGAGCAGAAGGAAGAAGAAGGCTTTCGTTGCTGGAAATTGAAGCTTTGCAGAGGCAAAGCCGAGGATCTGAAATTCAATGAACATTAATCAATTAAAAAGATAAAAAAAAATGAAGATCATAAATTTATTAATTGACTTTCATGAAATCAAAAGCACCTCGGAAGATTTTTTAGACAGTTCATTGATTAAGATAAGAACGCAACAGAGAGAGCAATTCTTGTAAAAGCAAGCGTGTGCCAGTAGTGTACCTTTTGAACCGATATTTTCAGCTCGCGACGTTGGCTCCCCTCGACAAAAGGGGATCAGCTTTTGAAAGATTCTCTAAAATGCCCTTTTTTTGAAAAGACACCACCTCAAATATCAGAGTCCAGAGAGGCAAAAATCCGAATTTCGACAAAATATCATTATTAATACAATTATTTTGATTCTCGTTAAAACATTGACGCCGTTAACTTTCGCTGATGGTGTAAAGGATATAACTAAAATTTTCCTAGCAACCAAACACTCACTAATCACTTTCTTTAAAATTTTCCTAGAAGAAGAAACAGCAAGGAAAAGTAAGATGAATTTTACACGTAGGCCAGTAGGGGCTTCGTTAAATATCTAGTGTTAACATACTAAGGATAGAAAGGTAATTTAATAAAAATATTTTTTACGTAGACTCAAGGTCACGGGAAAATGCGCCAAAAGGCTTCATCAGGTTTAGACTTTGTTGATGAAAATATACACAGTTTTATTATTTATATTTGGTAAAGAGGAGCCAAATGTTATTTTCCCGGTTTCTAAATAATCAAGTTTATTTGACACCTATAAGATGATTTATTCTAAAAATATCAAATTTAATTATATGCTTAGTATTTTAAATAAATATAAATTTCAAGAATAATTTTGATAGTGTTAGACTATTATAACTTAATTTTTTTATACATTTTACAATTCAATAATTACGAAAGAAAAGATAAAAAATAATTATTATTATACCAAACTCACTCACCACCTTTATAACCATTGGATTATAGTAAATCAACTGATATAAGAAATTATGAAAAATTAAATTAAAAAAGTTAAGTTGTAATAGTCTGATCATTTATGATATTCTTTGTTCAATTATAATAGTTTAATAGGAGGAATAGAGATTATTTTATGATAAACAACCTTATGTTAATTAACAGTAACATTATAATATTTAATTAAGAAAATAGTAGATAAGATTATATCTTTCATAATCATTATCCAAAATTAATGACTACCGAATAGGGAAAAAAATAAATGATCCAAGGCAAATTTAACCCCAAAAGTTTTGTTTCTGATGTTTTTGCTTTAGAAATCAGAATATAAAGCATAGCATTTAACAACATTTCTATAAATAACATTATATAAGAGCAAAACAAGCTGTATATGATGCAAACTGGTAACGGTTATATCTCTGTTTACAACAAATAAAATTAGCAAGCTTGTATATAATGCATACGCTTGTATACTAATTTATGGATAATTCTTCCGGGAAAGGGGAAAATCAAATGTATTTTTTTAACCAAAACTTATACATTTCCTTAATTATTTTTACTTTTTTTGTTCCTTTAAAATTTGATTGCAATTTAAGAAAGCTAACTGTTTTTCTATTTATCCAATTCATTGAAGTTGAGCGCCAGTATAAATCATGGACTGTACCTTATCTCGAGTAATAAATATACAAAAATATCAATAGGATAATTACGGATTTTAGCATTACTAAAAAAATGGATTTTGAAGGCAAAACAAACTCTCTTGTACGTATAATTCCATAATATATACGATTCTGTTTGAATGCACTTTTCACGCATTTACTTATATAATTGCATTTCTTCATCAAGTAATCTAGAAGAAGTACGTACGGCCATGGCAGCCCTCAGAATCATAGCACTGTGCTTTCCATTGCTGCTTTTACTTTGCACAACGTTTGTCTCTGCGGCTTCACCATTGAAGTATAATATGCCAAGGCTTGGTTTGCTGAGACAGGGAATCAATGATGCTCAAAAGTCTAAAATAAACTCAACTGCGGCTTCAGAGGATCTTAAAACCTTCTATTATGATCAAAAACTTGATCACTTCAACTACAGGCCAGAAAGTTATGACACCTTTAAGCAGAGGTATGTGGTGAGCTTCAAGCACTGGGGAGGCCACCGTGCATCGGCACCGATATTTGCTTATCTTGGAGAGGAGTCTGATCTGAGTGATGACCTTGAATCCATCGGGTGGCTCTCTGATAATGCTGCTAAGTTCAAGGCTTTGCAGGTGTATATAGAGGTGAGTTGTACAAAATTGATTAATTCTCAGCATATAAAATATTCATAATTCTACAAATTTAAACCTTCATATTCATTTGGACATGTGATCATTTGGTATTCTTTCTTTCTTTGCAGCATCGGTATTATGGAAAATCAATTCCATTTGGGGTAGGAAGGCAAGATATGCTGAAGAATGCTACTCTTCGTGGATATTTTAACTCAGCTCAAGCTTTAGCAGATTATGCCGAGGTGCTGTTGCACCTCAAGAAAAAACTTTCCGCAGATGCTTCTCCAATAATAGTTATCGGAGGATCTTATGGTGGCAGTAAGTATAATTTTCATGCATTTTATTATTTACAACATTGAAACAACTCAACCTTAAATACTGGTGTATCCGTCTGTTCCATGTTAAATTTTTAGATTTAAGTTGTTTCTGAGCAAGAATTTTTGGCTCATCAATATAGCTTATTTTGTTTTCATGAGCAGTGCTTGCTGCATGGTTTCGCCTGAAATATCCTCACATCGCCGTGGGAGCATTGGCCTCATCAGCTCCAGTTCTCTACTTCGATAACATCACCCCATCAAATGCATACTACGTCCGTGTTACTAAGGATTTTAGGGTAAGAAGTGAAACATATAGTAGAGGGAGAATATTTGCAGCCCTTTAACGATATGACAAAATAAATTGTTTTCCGATAGTCATTTTTTTCAAGTTCCAAATTTTTATTAGCACAAACAAATTGTTTTGACTTTCAAATTTTTTGGACGTACGATGATCATTTCATTCTCGGAAACAATTATTTAAGAAAACGATAACAAACAAGGTCTTAAAATCTTGATAATCTTTGTTTGTGTTGCGATGCATTTTTTATTGATGCAGGAAGTTAGTGAGAGTTGCTACCAGACCATTAAACAGTCATGGGATGCTATCGATAAAGCTGCTGCTGGAGCCAACGGCCTCACTTCCCTTAGTAGAAAGTTTAAAACTTGCAAGTAATTATTCATATTCATATTAATGGCTTAACCTTTCATCAAACTTTTTATGGTAAACTTTGCTCTGATCTCTTGACTAATTTGTCTTTTGACTGAATATAAACAGGCCTCTGAAAAGTGCTTCAGAGTTGAAGGATTACTTAGACAGTCTATTCTCGGTGGCAGCTCAGTATGATGCTCCTCCAAAGTATCCAGTGAACCAGGTTTGCAAAGGCATAGATGGAGCATCAGAAGGAAGTGATATCCTTGGCAGGATTTTCTCAGGAATTGTTAGTTATAGAGGGAGAAAGCCTTGCTATGATCTTGACGAATTCTTTCCTTCTGAAACATTGGATGGGTGGTACTGGCAGGCAAGCAAAGCTCAAGCTCAAGCTCAATTAAGTTCATCTCTTCTTTATTTATTCATTTATTTGCTTGTTTTGATGTACTGCATGCAGACTTGTACCGACATTGTAATACCAATTGGTCGTGGCCAAAACGATACAATGTTTCCGGCAGCTCCGTTTAATTTAACGGATTACATGGACTCCTGTAAGGAAGCTTTTGGAGTCTACCCAAGACCACATTGGATCACCACTTATTTTGGTGGTCATGTAAGTCTGCTAATTTTAATTTTCTTCCAAATTTTACTTCTGTTTTTATGCTACTTATCCGTTCATGTTACATCTTTATACATCAATCTGCAGCATATTAAAGAGGTTTTGAAAAGGTTTGGTAGCAATATTATCTTCTCTAATGGCCTGCGTGATCCTTACAGTACTGCTGGGTAAGCTTTAATACGAATTTTTTTTGAATTATTTAAGAAGAAAAGAGGGTTGACATGCTTTTCTATTTATTGAATATTTATTTTATTTTATTTTATAGGGTATTGGAAAACATATCAGACAGTATAATAGCAGTCCCTACAACAAAAGGTAATTCATGACTATTTTCTATTAAGAATTCCGTAAATAAAAACTAACTTCTTCTTCTTTCTCTTTTATTTTATTTTTTTATTTTTAGAACAGCAGTTTTGAAGATGCTTTAATTTCCAATAAAAATGCCTCAAGTACTAACTTTAATATATGCTTTATTGATTGGAGTACAGGTTCCCATTGCTTAGACGTATTGCGTGCATCAGAACATGATCCAAAATGGCTAGTGAAGCAGAGAAGCATAGAAGTGAAAATTATTCGCAGTTGGATCCTCAACTATTATGCAGATTTGCTCCTTAGTTCTGCAATTTAAAGCCACTTCCAAGTTAGAAATTATCAGCTTTTTGTTTGCTTGGAAGAATGACAAGACAAATAACATATAATAGCTGATAGATTAGTATTTTTTTTTTCTTAGCTTAATCTGCATTCTGTAGAAAACATGCTAAAGCCAACAGTACTGATATTAAACTATATCTTTTAATAAAGAATATATAATTTCTATAATGATTATGATAATTTTCAAATCAGATTAAATGATTGGGACCAAATTTGTCTTGAACTTCTTGAATTATTTTGACTACGTGGATGAGTTGTACCAAATGTCCACATCACCAAAATGATAGAAGTCTCAGTACTTCAGCTAAAAATATTTTTCTATTTATATTTCAGTGTGCAATTGAAGCGTAAGAGGAAAAATAAAAAGTAGACAAAGGAAAAAAAAAAAAAAGATACGCCAAGAAAACTAAACCACAAACAGCAGCCCATGTTAAGCTACATTATCGTAAGAACNAAAAAGTAGACAAAGGAAAAAAAAAAAAAAAGATACGCCAAGAAAACTAAACCACAAACAGCAGCCCATGTTAAGCTACATTATCGTAAGAACTAAAGTTGTAAGATACATAACATTACATGACCAATCTAAATCGAAAATGCCTTGAAAAGTTTTTCTTTGCCATGAGTTGTGTTCTCGTGACTGTATCCGTACATCTATCAAGTGCTCACATATCCAATGGTCCAAAAGGATTCCACGTGTTTTGGTCATCGGAGAACAGCGAATCTCCCAAAAAGTCTTCCATCTTTGGTCTTCCGGGTTGAATATTTCTTGGTAGAGGAAAGTTCCGGAATGAATCAGACTTCCAAAGATTATATAAAATGCAGCATATCTTTCCAATCAGCTGGAACATTTACCTTAGTCAAAGCGCCCCGTTAACTAGAGGTAGTTAAGACCACCCTGCAAATAAGCACTGCGTCAAGGTAAGAGTTAAAAGCAAGCACATCAAGTTTCAATTTCAGTAGAGTAGCTTTTAAGAACATATATGAGTGCAGGTCCTTAAATCATGATCTGTAAATGATCATGTTGAAGAAAATAATTATGAAAATCTAGAGCATTCTAAATTGTCTTCAAAAACAGAAGGTCACATGCATAGAACCTTGAGGTACAATCATAATTAAAGATTCATGAACTTCATCTTTTAATGTAATCAATGGATACATGGTTATTCTAAGGAGTCTATAAATAGGCTTGTAATCAAGTTATCAACTTATCATGAAGAGAGAAAAATCTGTGTCAAGTGAAAAAAAATCATAAAATGAAAAATGGGTTTGTACCGTCCTTGGAGAATCTACATAATTCAATCATCTCATCCTGCGGGAAAGACAATGCCACATTACTATATATGTTGCTTATAAACTATAAATGTTAGAAATATTTTTCAAACCAATTCATTGAACTTGAGTGGCAGGATAAATCGTGCACTATATATAGCATATATCTCAAAGCAGTAAATGTATAAATATATCAAAAATAGGATAATTACAACTTTTAGTATTAACAAACAACTCGATTTTGAAGGCAAAACAAAGTCTCTTATGCATACAACCCATATATATACGATTCTGTTTGAATATAGTTTTCAAGCATTTGCTTATATAATACTCTTGTTCATCAAGTAATTTAGAACAAGTGCGCACGGCCATGGCAACTCTCAGAATCCTAGCACTGTGCCTTCCGTGGCTACTTGTACTTTTCACAACGTTTATTTCTGCTTCACCATCGAAGTATAATATGCCAAGGCTTAGCGTACTGAGACATGGAATCAACAATAAACTTGAAAAGTCTAAAATAAATCCAACTGCAGCTTCAGAGGATCTTCAAACTTTCTATTACGATCAAACACTTGATCACTTCAACTACAGGCCAGAAAGTTATGACACCTTTAAGCAGAGGTATGTGGTAAGCTTCAAGCACTGGGGAGGCCGCCGTGTGTCGGCACCGATATTTGCTTATCTTGGAGAGGAGTCTGATCTGAATGATGACCTTGAATCCATCGGGTGGCTCTCTGATAATGCTGCTAAGTTCAAGGCTTTGCAGGTATACATAGAGGTGAGTAAGAGTGCAAAATGATTCTCAGGATATAGATCTCATTAATTTTAAAAATATTAACCTTCATTGGGAAATGAAAACATTGCTTAGTTGTGATTGTGAGTTGGCTTTTCAATATTGGTTTTGTTTTTAGCATCGGTATTATGGAAAATCAATTCCATTTGGGGTAGGAAGGCAAGATATGCTGAGGAATGCTACTCTTCGTGGATATTTTAACTCAGCTCAAGCTTTAGCAGATTATGCAGAGGTGCTGTTGCACCTCAAGAAAAAACTTTCCGCAGATGCTTCTCCAATAATTGTTATCGGAGGATCTTATGGTGGCAGTAAGTGTAATTTTCATGTTTATATCATTGAGATAGCTCAACCTTAAACACTAGTGCATCCGTCTGTAAATTTTTAAATTTAAGATTGCTTCTTAGCAAGAACTTTTGGCTCATCAATAAATGTGTTTTGTTTTGGTCAGTGCTTGCTGCATGGTTCCGCCTGAAATACCCTCACATTGCTGTGGGAGCATTGGCCTCATCAGCCCCAGTTCTCTACGTCGATAACATCACCCCATCAAATGCATACTACGTCCGTGTTACAAAGGATTTTAGGGTAAGAAATTAAATAGAAAACAAATTGCTTTCAGATGGTCATTTTTCAAAATCAGAAAACATTTTGATTTGACAAACAAGTTCTTGAAGTCTTGATGATAATCTCTGTTTAACTGTGTTGCGATGCATTTTCCATTAATGCAGGAAGCTAGTGAGAGTTGCTACAAGACCATTAAACAGTCATGGGATGCAATCGATAAAGCTGCTGCTCAAGCTAACGGCCTCACTTCCCTTAGTAAAAAGTTTAAAACTTGCAAGTAATTATTCATATTCATGGCTTAATGTTTCATCATCTTATAGAGATAAAATTCGCTCTGATCTCTTTACTAATATGTCTTTGGCTGAACATGAACAGACCTTTGGAAAATGCTTCAGAGTTGAAGGATTACTTAGACAGTCTATTCTCGGTGGCAGCTCAGTATGATGCTCCTCCAATGTATCCAGTGAACCTGGTTTGCAAAGGCATCGATGGAGCATCCGAAGGAATTGATGTCCTTGGCCGGATTTTCTCAGGGATAGTTAGTTATAGAGGGAAGAAGCCTTGCTATGATCTTGGAGAATTCTTTTCTGCTGAAACATTGGACGGCTGGAACTGGCAGGCAAGCAAAGCTCAAGCTCAATTAAGCTCATCTCTTCTTAACTTATTTATTTGATTGTTTGTTTTGATGTACTGCATGCAGACTTGTAGTGACCTTATAGTACCAATCGGTCGTGGCCAAAACGATACAATGTTTCCGGCAGATCCGTTTAATTTAACGGAATACATGGAATACTGTAAGGAAACTTTTGGAGTCTACCCGAGAGCACATTGGATCACTACCAACTTTGGTGGTCATGTACGTCTCTGCTAATTTAATTTTCTTCCAAATTACTTCTCCTTTTATGTTACACCTTCACATTAATTACATGACTTATTATATATTGTCGTTGATTTTATATATAATTTGTAGCATATTAAGGAAGTTTTGAAGAGGTTTGGTAGCAATATTATCTTCTCTAATGGCCTGCGTGATCCTTACAGTACTGCTGGGTAAGCTTAAATATGATATATATCTATATATTTTAAGACTCGAAAACAAAAGGGGGACATGCTTTTTTTTTTTTTTTCTATTTGTTGAATCTTTTTTTAAATTATTTATAGGATATTGGAAGACATATCAGACAGTATAATAGCAGTTCCTACAACAAGAGGTAATTTTCTGAAAATCAATTTAAAAAAAAAATCCAAAATAAAAATGCTTTTTAAAACTAACTTCTTCTTTTTTTCCTTTCTTTTTCTGTCCTTTTTTTTTTTTTTTTTTTACAACAGCAATTTTGAATATGTTTTAATTTCAAAGAAAATGTTTCAAAGTACTAAAACTTCATAAATTAACTTTAATATATGCTTTGTTGATTGGAGTGCAGGTTCTCATTGCTTAGACATATTGCCTGCATCAAAAGATGATCCAAAATGGCTCGTCACGCAGAGAAGCATAGAAGTGAAAATTGTCCGTAGTTGGATCCTCAACTACTATGCAGATTTGCTCCTTAGTTCTGGGATTTAAAGCCACTTCCAACTTAGAAACTATCAGCATTTTGTTTGCTTGGAAGAATGGGAAGACAAATAATGTATAGCCGACAGCTTAGTATTTTTTTTTTAGCTTAACCTGCATTATGTAGAATGCATGCTAACGTCAACAATACTGATATTAAATTATATATAATAATATTAATAAAGATTTTATATTTTCTATAGTGATAATCATATTTTCAGTATCAGGCTGAATGTTGGAACAATCATCTTGGTGTTTTTGTGTTCTCTCTAAAGCCTTTCTAAAGTTGGTTTTTTTTTTTTAAAAAAAAAAAAAACCTCCTTCAATAAGTCTTTTCTAATTTATAAAGGGAAGCCAAACCAAAAAGAATAGTCTTATAATCATCTATAAACTCTTTCTGAATTTTAATTGAATAATCTTAAGAATTTTTTATTTTTTAGAAAATAACACTGATTTTTTTTTTTTTTTTGATAATTGAAGTGTAAGAGGAAAAAAAAAAAGATACACAAACTGGAACAAAGCACCAAGTAGAAATAATTGCCCAATTATGTTACATTATCCTAGAAATACTCTAAAGTTGCAAAATACATAGCATTACATGACTAATCTAAATCGAAAATGCCTTGAAATTTTTTTTTTTGGTACCATGAATTCTGGTGATCAAATATATCAAGTGCTCACATATCCAACGGTACAAAAGGATTCCACATGTTTTGATCATCTGAGGACTGTGGATCTCCCAAAATGGTTTCAATCGGTGGTCTTCTGGGTTGATTTCTTGGAAGAGGGAAATTCCAGAACGAATCAGAATTCTCAAAGAATATATAAAATGCAACAGCTGATGCCAGAAATAGTCCCACAAGCAGCAAGTAAATCTGCCAATCTACACAAGAGAGTAAAAGTAATTGACACCGAACACACACACATAAACACAGAGGAGAGAGAGAGAAAGGGCAAGATAGATACCTTTCCAATCTGCAGGAACATTTAGCTTAGTAATCAAAGCGCCCCATTCACTAGAAGTAGTTAGAACCACCCTGCATATAAGCACCACATCAAGGGATAAGGAACCATAAAGATAGAAATTGGTTACAAATGGCTTATCTAGTTAAATCAAATTTCAATTTCAGTGAAGTAGCTTTTAGAACACATATGAGTTCAGGGCTTTAAATGATCATGTATTTGGACCATCATTGGATGAAACACAACTAAAATGCAGTGAGCAAGACAGATTTTTTAAGATGAGGAGCTCTTTTTTCTATTTCTGTTATTGTTTGACCATGCTTTAAAAACATGCAATTTTTATTCTTGGAAAGCTTGGGATTCTCTAAGAAGCTCAAATTTTACATTAACATATTTAAGTTATAGGCATCATGCTAATAGGATGGCACCTTGTGACACTATTGCATATATAACACTTGAACCTTACCTTTGATTGGGACAGAACTCTAGCGATGTAATGCATGTGCCCAGGTGTAGCCTCTTACTCCAGTGGCAGATTTCCATCTTCTTTACATCAACAGCACAGATGTCACCATCTTTGCTTGCCCTACAATAGAGATAATCCAAATATCATTTAAGAAAATGTCACAAATGATGAAAAAAAAAAAGACAACACACACTCACAAAACCCCCGTTCTACTGTGGATTCATATAAAAGCTCTATCAACACAGATTATGGTGCCAAATAATAATAGTAATAGAGCAATTTTAAAATTTCAAAGAAATACACCAGGCAATGCTTCAAAATCTGTTCATAGGATGAAAAGTCCAGATAATATCAATTAATTCTCAGAAAGAGCATCACTATGTGCTTACATAGCAAGATACTTCCCATCCAGGCTAATGGACATCACGGATGCAGGCTTTCTAAGCAGCCTCTTATGCCCAATTTTATTCCATGTACTTATGTCATAAACTGCAACAACAGCTTTTTCACCTGTTTCATTGATATCAATACAGATCAATGTATAATCGAAGAATAACTCTTCATAACATTTTCTTGAACAAGGGATGCATGTACCTCTCTGAACGGTACAAAACAAAAATGGTTTTGTCCCATCCTTGGAGAATCTACACAATTCAATCATCTCATCCTGTGGGAAAAACAATGCCACATATGATCATCCAAGGAAAAGTTCTACAAAGTGCCATCATAGATTGTTTGACTAACTAAACCATACCGAGTTGCAAGTTAAAAATGTCCAAGGTACACCATCTTCTGTCTTCCATATTCTAGCTGAACCATCAGTGGATGTTGAAGCTAAATACTCTGAGTCTAGGCTATAGTATAGCAGACAAACACGGCTAAAAACTTCAGCATCTAGTGATAGAAAATGTTAAATACTCCCACAGTATTTCTTCAAAGGCATTTATTTTATTAAATTTATAAAAATATAAATACCAAAATGTCCACGCTTTTTAAGCAATTCCTACCAAATAACATAGTTAAGTATCCATTTCTGTTGATCTGTTTATCATGCTTGTAAACGGAGATTAACATTACTTCCTACCTAAAATCCATATCCCTGAATGATTTGTGTGCTCTTGGTTCATCTAAAATAACGCGCAGACTTGGCCAATGCAAGATTCTGAGATGCCCATCCTATTGTTGAATAAAAAGATGTCAGGAAAACATGCTTCACATTTCAAATGTGGTGTATGAACAAATTTTAAATTGCTGCTTACCACTCCACCAGTGGCAAATCTTGATCCATCAACACTAAAGGCTAGGCATTTTTGTGGGCCAACATCATGGAGAGGAGGTATATTTTTGGCCAACAACTTTAGATTTGTTTCACGACCATATATCTCAAATAATCTGCAAGTTAGAGGAACAATCTCAGTATATATACAAACCCTTGTGAAAAAGTAGACAGATTGATACTTATGGTGACCTGACTAGCTGTACAATTTCCACAGAGACCGAGCGGGGTAGGGAGGGAGGAAAGGAGGGAGTGAGAAACAAATGAACAAAGAGTGGCAAGTAAACCACAGAATATATGTAAAAAATGTCATTAACAGTATTGATTTGCTTGAGATGATTATAGTAAAACAATCCATAACTAGCAGATATAAATAACTGATGAAAAAATTAATGTATCACGCATAGAAAGACAATAAATGTCATGTGGCTTCAGTAACCCTGTCTACAACCACGTATGTGAGAAAAATCAATGAGGGGGGCAATCACAAAGTTAGAAGAGCATAAACACCAAATAGTATGATACTGGATATAGCTCAGAGACTGTTTCCCATTTCACCAGTCACTAATATCCCAAACAATAGAGTGAATATATCCCATAGTCGCAGGCTTTTAAATCACTCTACCTTACATCTAAGTAGACCTTCTAAACACTCATACACCCTTTTCTCTCACAACTCTAACTTACAACTTATGCACATATTTAAAGAATCTCCAAAGCAAATACTCGTTGGTAAGAAAACATGTAATTTATTGAAGTAATCCTCAAGCAAAGAATCGCATAAAATACCATTCTTTATATAAACATCAATAGAATTAAGAAAATGGCAAAGACAAAAAAAATCCGTTAGAGCGTGATTCACCCACAAACTAAATAATTTTAATAAAAACATTTATTATGAAAGACAAGCATTTAGCAAGTGTTTAAAAGACCAGATATTCTCATAACTTCCCAAGCCTCCAGCACCTACTTTGGTCAATGCAGATATCACTTGTTATCATTAAAGTGAAATATTTCAAACAACAACAGAGTACAATAAGATTATAAACCGCAATTTAAACAGACAAACAAAAGTTTTTTACGATACTGAAAAATAAACAAATAGTCAGAGCCAAACCAACTTTAACCAATGAAGTCTATCTATAATTGAAAAGTTCAATAAACTTTTTCCTCAAGAAGAAACTTACTTGCAGCCACCGTTTGTGGTTGAGCAAACGAAATCATCTCCACTCGGGTGCACAGCAATCGTCAAAGGATCGCCCTCAACTTCTTCAAACACATATTTCACCTTCACAACAAAACGACAACAAAGTTAACAAAAAGTCAAAGAACAACGAAAAAGACAAAAATTTCCATATTTTTTCAAGTGGGGTTGTTTCAAAAATATGTTTTTACCAAAGGAGAGTTAGAAACAGAGCTTGTCTTGGGATCAAACGAGAAGATCTCCAACACAGCAGGAGACTGAACCTGCCTTGACTTGCCCACAACCACGAAGGTCACGTTCTCGGGTTGCTTGATCCACGACGCGCACGTCACGGATCCGCCGCTCTCCATTGGTAGGGAAAATCAAAGTAGAAATTTGGATTTTGTTTTCTGTTTTCTGTTTTGAGAAAGTGGAAACGAAATTGGAGAAGAGAGACGAAAGTTGGAGATTTTATAGTTGAAACGGAAACGAATTTTCAATCGTGGAAAACATTTTTATTTTTTTTTTTAGTACAACAATGTCACGCACAATGTACGGGAGCTATGAAGCGTGTCTGGTTTCTTTTATCGGTTTCGGATAAGAGAATAATTTTCAGAAGATATTTTTAAGGGCAAATGGGAATTTTTCAAATAATATTTTTGAGATGTAATAATATTAAGATTTTGTTTAATTTTAATTATAAATAATTATATCTAAAATTTTGTAAAAGATTTTAGATGTAATCAGAAAAAAATTGTTAAAAAGAACTTCATAAAAATCTGAGACTTTTTATTTTATGAAAGAGAAAACAGAAATAAATTGATAAATATTTGATTTTTATATATTTTTTAACGTTAACCCATTGGTGTAAGTGGGTCCTGCGCAGAAGCAATGTGGGAAAAGCGCCATGACAACATTGACAAGAAAGGATGAACAAAACAATGGGGAAATG
>JANLJB010029973.1:1338-19079 GCA_026212285.1 Bursera cuneata
AGTTAGATATGCCCTTTATATATTTGAGTAATGCTATGGGTACAAAGTCTGTATTCCAACTTTGTATCCCAATTGATGTGACATCATATGAGTGATAAAGTGAATACATAAAAGTCAAAACAATAAATACTAATAAATTCACCTTATCACTTATATGATTACACATCGTTATTGGAATACAAAGTTTAGATACAGACTTTGTATCAATAACGTTACTCTATATATTTATGACGCCTAGAGAAGACCGACTGAAGAAGGAGAAATCAGAAACCAAAAATAAAGGTTAATTATCATGTTGTCTGCTGATAGCTATTGATGGGAATTTCATGGTAACCAGCAGGATTTCTAGGATTTCAACATATCAAGTATTTGTTTAAGAGAACTTAGAAATTAAGTTTTTTTTTTTAGTAGTTTCACAAGTCAATTAGAGACAGTTTTTTTTTACCAGTATTATACATTATCTTATAAAGAAACGGGAGCAACACAACACAAAGTGAGCGCCTCACATCATGCACTGATTCCAGCACTGATTATGAAGTTTGCGTATTAAGATAACCTTATATAAAGCACAACTTGTGTCTCGCACTCTCGAAAGCTTTTCATAAGATTATTCTTTTTGGCTTCTAGGGTTTGTCACCTTTTATCATCCAATAATAAATTACATAAACAGAAGAAAGAGCAGACAAAAGGCCACGTAGATCCTACCACACCGATGATGCAATAATATTCTCTCTTAGGCTTATAACTAGAGTTATGTATGTAAATAATTGTGTGGTGGAAGGATACAACAGAGTTGGTGAAGGAATTTTTGGAATTTTTCTTGAGGCAAGAAAGGTTAGGAAGAGAACACAAGCGCATGGATTCATGTGGAGGGCCATTATTATTATTATTATTGTTATTATTATTATTATTACTTAGTCATCATGTTATGAAAGTACAAAGACAAAGAAGGGAACCCATATTGGCTTATATGTTAGTTCTATCTCCTTGGTTTTGCAGTAAGCTTTGGGAGCTTTTATTCTGGATTTTGATTGCTACAAAAGTTGAGAGTACTGTTCCAGTTAGAGGAATTATCTCTCTTGCGAATGATAAATTTGCTAATAAATCGAGTTTGGCTCTACTTACTTGTACTTTCTATAGTCAGCTTAGCTTGTTGCCAATAACAAGCAGCCATGTGTCATGAAACGGAATATTTAAGTCTTCATTTGTAAAAATATGTAGATGAAAGTCTTGGATGAGATGGACATATCACCTTAAACTTATGCTCATCTAAAATATTAAATCCAATCATCATAGGTATGAAAGTAACCTATCTTGATTATGGATAGGTGAAGGAAAGAGAAATTAAATGTCTATATATGTGATGAAATTTTATTGGTAATAAATATTTATAATATTCAAAGTTTTTTCTAAATAGCATTTGGTGTTGATAAAATGGCTTCTCAATTTTGAGCAACATGTAAATGGTAGGCATGGTAGGAATGCAGCATTTGCAGCAGTAAGCGAAACATTCAGAGTCTGAAACTTTATTTGCATATATGGTCACCTATACATATATTTCTTTGAATAAACCCAAGAAAATTAAATGATCACTTCAAGTTCATTTGGAAAAACCTGATCATTTCCCATGCAAAGAAGTTGAAAGAAGGATTCAATTAATTCCAGTACTTGTCCAATACATTTATTAAATAAATTAAAATGCCTTGAAATTAAGACGATCTCCCTTTGGGTACTGCAAATTCTGGATTACATCTTAGTATGTACAGAACCTGCATTATGTAGAAGTACTTAAACATCCCCAGTTTAAGAAGATCAGGGGATTGGGATGATCAAGTGTAGACGTCTACCTATAAACTATAAACTTGTAGAAAGGAACAGATAAATATACCGGAAGAGAGAGTTTAATTATTATCATTAATTGAACTTCACCTTTGGCTGGTCACCAAGCCTGAGCTCAAGATCCAAGTCTTCGGTGGTTTCTTTGAGAAAGAAAGGCGATGATATTTCATCAGTTCGCCTTCTCTTGGAGCAAGACATCTTATTGTTTCCGCAGCCAATAGCGAAATTTAAGCTGATCACAGGAAAATCAGGTTTGACAACGTCACCCTCATGGGGTCTGGAATTTTGCTTCTTTGCATAGTCTTCTTCTATCTGTGAATAATCTAAGCTGCTGAGATTTCTAACGGAAGCCAGATAAGATGAAGACGGATTATGGGAAGAATAAAAAGGCTCCTCTCGATGATCTTGGAGGGTGGAAAGCACCATAGACTGGATATCATGACTATTAATATTCTTCCCTTGAGTAATTGAAGTTGAAACTTTTACAGGTAAAAGTGATGTTGCAAGAAGTTCTTTAGAATTGGTGCTAATATCATCAATATCGTAAACGAGGGTGCAAGTCTGATGTGGGATTTCAAATGGACTTGATTGGCCGGGATTGATGATATAATCAGAGCCGCCCTGCTTGAGTCTAGCTTTCTCCCTTCTGTGGACATTCATGTGCCCGCCTAGGGCTTGAGCAGACTTAAATTCTCTTCCACAGAAACTGCAACTATAAGATCTTGGTGGCCAAACGAATCCACCAAAAGGCCCGGTTGCATCTTCTGCTTCCCATGAACTACTAGTCGATGGAACAAAATAACTCGATTCTGAGCCAGTACTGCTTTTGCTGTTTGCCCACAGCCTCCTTGCTTGCTCCATAGATGGCGCTACTATACTTCAATTTTTATGTCGCTGTTGCAAGCAGCTGCAACTTAGAAAGGATTGATTAACTGGTATTGATCGAGGAACTCCCTCTAATCTAATAATTTGTTTTGAAGGGTGCTTTGCAGTTTGCTTTGGAAGGTAAGTTGTGGAGCTGGAGAGCTTCTCACTACTCCTTTTAAGCTCGGTTTTCTACATGTAATTACGTGCAATCATTGAGGTGAGAATTGTTTAAGAAAAGTCTCATTCCGTGACATTTCATTGATTTTATCATGAACTTCTATCTGCAAAACCTAGTTGATAAAAAAAATCATAGATGATATTTAATTCTTTAACGGCAATTAATTAATTATTTGCACTAATTATAATTCGTTTTCCAAATAGTCAACATTCATTGTTTTAAAAAAGCACCATCAATTTGCATGGGACCAGTTTTGGAGAATGTTTGAATCTGTTTCTCTCTAGATTAAATGTACAATGGCCCAAGTCTAGATCTCTCCTGAAGGAATTAATTGTATATTCATGCATTAGAGAAAATGCTAGCATCACCATTTGAATAGTATATTTGTATATTCATTTGAACATAAAAAGATCAAATAAGAACTCCGTATATTCCAACCTTCGTTTGGACTCGTTGATCTCTCTTTGACTAGTATAAATTACAAATACTAGTTTGACTCGGTATATCTAAAAATGGGGGAAAAGCCAGAAAGCTTTCGTTGTAATTTACTTCTTGGATCATATAAAGAAACGTAGTCTACTTCTTATGCAACAGCAGAAGAAGATAGAAATGTGAAAGAACTAAAGCCAGAAGTCGTGTTCAAAGTCGTTTCTGTTGAATATATACTTCACCTAAGCAAGGACCCGACCGTGTCCAAGTATACAATGAACTGTAACAAAAACGTTTGTCTAGTACCGAGAAATTTCTTGGTTAAAGAAACAAGAACTCTCGATTGAAAATTATTATTAATTTTGTGCACAAAATTGGATTTTTAGAAGAAGCAAACGTTCTTGCATATTTTTTCAAACTTAAAGTGGTGTCTTGCAGCTGTGCATGCTTTGTTTCTACTGACTCGTATGCATGATCATAATTAATTAATCTGCGTCTACTATTGGCTAGATAAATCAATCAATTAACATTATATTAGAAAGTTTAACCATGATGCGTCGCCCAAAATCGATTGATTGATTGATTAGGTATTTGTGAGATTACTGTAAGTTTTATATCCTACAAAGGCATCTTCTGGTTCTAAAACCTTATCAATGGGAGTACTTAGGATCTTTAAATACATAGTTGGAAAATTAGAAGGGTAATCTCATTGACACATCTTCAACTTAGTTAAGAGATCAATTAGTAAAACATGTAAAAAATTCAGTCATTAGTCAAGGGGTTCTGCAATATTTCAAAAGATTTAGGATATGCAAGTTATCATTAGAAAATGGTCATTCATGTGAGATAGATTAAGTAACATGATCACTTAATTGTTCAAATCGGAACATGAACGTCCCAAATTTAGATCGCCATTATAAAAATAAGAGGGTTTTGAAATATTTCAGAACATTTAGGATATGTAGGTAATCATCAGCAAATAAACATCCATGTGAGATAGATTAAGCACCATCTTTACTCTTAAGGATCTCATTAATTACAATGTGTGATGTGACAAATTCTCTCATTCAATATGTGATGGTGATAAATTTCTCCCTTTTTGGACGTTGCACCCTCGTGAGAGTCATTTGTCACTTCGATCCATCAAACCAAGTGAATATTGTTCATTTGACTTCATGCATGCATCCTTCACATCTTCATGAAATTGTTTTTGAGTTTCACGGAAACATCTTTCATCCAAAACAAATCCACTTAGCTGAAAGAATTTAAACCTTATAAACTAGTTCAAGATCTCATTCGCTAACGATGTAAGATGTGGTATTTATTTTTTCACTTATTTAAATATTCATAGTACACTTACAACCAGTTGTCTAAATTGGAGGTATTCATCTTACTATATGAAAAATATGATGTATTTAACATAACTCAAGAGCATGATTATGTAATTTTTCTTTTTTCCAAAAGCTTGTAGGTGTGGGCTTAACTTGAATACTTAAGCCTCCAATACGCCCTCTAACGTGTAAGGGCCTTACGTGTACTTGCAATGTGGACCGAATCGGGTCTTACAAGTGGGTCAAACAATAATTTTTTTTATTTTTTAATTAAATGACATGGAGAGGATTCGAACTTGGACCGTTGGATCACTATTATTCTGATACCATATTAAGTTTGCCATTTTCCTAAAAGTTTAAGGTTGTAGGTGTGGACTTAATTTGAATACTTAAACCTCTAATAACTTACACTATAACACCCTCGAGATTTCGACAACTTATTTAGATTAATAGATTTCTAAAACTGAATTTTGCCTTAATATTCGTCTAACAAAAACTAATATTAAAAACTCAAAATTTTATTATCAATATTAGATATAAGAGTTAAAATGTCATTTTTTTAAAGTTTTGGATAAAAACAAATTCCCGAGTCGCTTGATCATTGCCGCACGCATATGCCAGCCTGCTTGCCTCCGTGCAGAACGCAGCCACGCACCAGTACGGCACCAATGACTGGAGCGCGAGCTCTCATTTCACCTCCATCAGCCTTCTCCGCTTCTTCACCATCCTCTTTTCTTTCTAAACCCCGCACCTTCTCTCATTCAACCCTTTCTTGCAAGTCCTCCCATTATCATTCAAAACCAATTTCAAGCACAAGCGTAATCATGTCACTCAATCCGGGCACCAGTGACGCCACGCCCTCCCCCAGTCATGGAAATAGATGGTCTCTTCAAGGCGAGACCGCCTTAGTCACCGGCGGCACTCGTGGGATAGGGTATACATCTATGCGCACACTAATCGTTACCTACATTTATGCTCACAATGTTGTAATGTTGCTTCATTGTTTTGTGAAGTTTGATGTGAATTTCGAACTGGATATGTTTTTTTTTCTGTAAAGGAGAGCAATTGTGGAGGAATTGGTGGGTTTTGGAGCGAAAGTGCACACGTGTTCGAGGAATGCGAGTGAGCTGAACGAACGCTTGAGAGGGTGGGATGGTTTTGGTTTTGAGGTTACTGGGTCTGTCTGTGACGTGTCAGTTCGAGCTGAGAGAGAGAGTTTGATGGATTCTGTGTCGTCTTTGTTTGATGGCAAGCTCAACATTCTTGTAAGGTCTTATAATTCCTCTTTATATATACATGTTAATGTGTACTCATCTTTTTATGCATGCCCGTAATTAATGTGTTTGTTTATTTGCCCATGAGAGTCAAAGAGTTGCTGTGGCCGCGCTTCTGGTACATTAACTCTATCAGCTATGTTATAGGAGAAAGTTTAGGTTTCATCTATTTCACCATCTCTTCATGATGACTGGATACATGTATCCAATCCTAAGTTTATTAGTGAATTTCGCTTCTTTGTATCTTAAAAGTTTTAATTAATTATTTGTTGAAACTTAAAATAGAGAAAGATAATAAATGATCTTTGAAAATGTTAATATACTAAGAAAAAGGAATCTACTCGTCAACCTACAATTAGATGCATGTAAAATTGAATATAAAAGATTTAACCTAAAATTTCTCGTGTTAGAGTTATTGTTTATTGATTCATTTTTGTGCTATAGATTTGTGCTGTGGTAATTAAGGGTGAGTGTGAATTAATCATAGTTTTATAAAATGTGTCAGCGATAACATCATCAAGTTACTATTGTCGTTGCTTTTCTGGCTTCCATCTTTTGACAACATCTCTGACTGTGGCCAAGGTTTCAGGCAGGTTAAGAACCAAAATGCATTTTATTGCGTTTACATCTGAGGTACATTTCCTGTTTTCTAATATACAAAGCATACATAGTGAGCATACCCCATGATGTATAACGGCAGAGATCAACTAATCATAGGTTCACAAAGTTATTGTATAAATTGTCTATATATCCTTTCAGAAAGTTTATTTTACTTTTTACTAGCCTTTTGTATGAAAATCTATTAATGAGTGCGCTATTCATTGATTCTGTGGTTCTGTCTTTGCTTGTTTAAATGTTGAAACTATAATTTTCCTTCCAATAGAAGTTTTAATGTTTAAGGCGTTAATATTTTTCATAGATTAATAATGTTGGGACAAATATTCGGAAACCAATGATAGAGTTTACGGAGGAAGAATTTTCCACTCTCATGGCCACAAATTTCGAATCTGTTTTTCACTTGTGCCAACTAGCTTTTCCCCTATTGAAAGCATCTGATGCAGGAAGAGTTGTATTTACCTCTTCTGTGTCTGGTTTTGTCTCACTTAAGAATATGTCTGTTCAGGCTTCAAGTAAAGGTAATTTACCTTCTGATGTAAATTTCATTGCTTTTGTGGATTCTATTCTGTATGCTGTGAATTTGAAGTGTTTAATGAAATTTTATTTTGTTTTGCTTACTTTTGGTTGGTTCTTAGGAGCGATCAATCAACTTACACGAAATTTGGCTTGTGAGTGGGCAAAAGACAAGATAAGGTGTAATGCTGTGGCTCCTTGGTACATCAAAACCTCAATGGTGGAGCAAGTAATTCCTCTCACCCAACTTATATTGTTTTTAGTTAGATTGAGCTTAACTCATAAAGCTGCTTCTTGACACTCATGTCCAGGTGCTTGGCAATAAAGAATATTTAGAAGAGGTATATTCTCGAACTCCCGTTCGTCGCCTTGGAGACCCAACAGAAGTTTCATCTGTGGTAGCATTTCTTTGTTTACCTGCATCATCTTACATCACTGGCCAGATTATCTGTGTTGATGGGGGAATGTCTGTGAATGCTTTCTACCCAACACATGACTAGAAGTGGCCACTTTGCTATTTATTCATTTTGTTAAGTCTCTTGCCTCTCTCTATTCATCTTGGACGGCAGTTAGCTTTCATAACTACCTGGTCCCAGATCTGGAGTTCGAGCCTAAGGCTTTAGAAACATCGACCCCAGTCAATTTGACCTCCTGCAATATTGCTACTTGCAAATACTAGAACAATGTTCTCTATTTTTTGTTTCCTTCTTTTTGCCCTTTACCCTGACTTTTGTGGCCCCATATGTCTGATTGCAATATCATCCTGAGTAGTATTGCCTCACATTGATGAGCCTGGTTGTATTTCCTTCATCTTACGTCATTGGATCATGACCATTCTTTTCTAATACAGTAAACGTCAGGCCAACGGCTTTAGAATTCCTATGTCATGGGGATAGCTATTTAACTCTTTGATCTCATGTTGGAAGCCCCAAGGAGGTAAAGAATATTTATCCTAAACCAGCATTCCTTTCCATGTCAATCGGTTGGATTATATCACTTATGTTTCCTTCAATTGCCGTTATTTGCTCACCATTGTTTTCTCTAGTTATCTTCTTTTCTTTTCCTTTTCCTTCAAACTCGTGAAGCCACTCCTTTATTCTTATGAACCATGCCTTAACATTTCCTTTCCTGTCTTCTCTGGTTGTATCTTTAATTTAAGTTTTATATACATTATTATTATGAGTTTGGCGCTACCCGAAGATTGGATTGCAGTCTTAATGAAATTTATATATAAAAATAAAAATTCTGGCAACTTTGATTATGGGGCAATCTTTGCTTCTTGTCTGTTATTGTCCAATAAACAGAGGTCGAAGATCATCCAACTCAGATAAGTATTTGTTATGTAACTTTTATGCCCAAGTGGAGCCATACTGTTCATATTAATGCATGTAGGACAAGACATGAGCACGTACTGACAGCTTCACTTCACTTGCATGTTTAATTAAAAAAAAAAACATAATTCAGGCAATCCCATAATTTGCAGCCCTTACATCACTTAAGATCACATATATAGCTACTTGCCATCATTGACAACTGCTGATGGTGCTAATAAATTAGCTGTGATTGCAAGAGCTTGGTGGCAGTCGACTAAAAAGCCAAGGCAATGCCACATGACCCACAAGCAACCTATAGATGATATGGTGTTTTTATATTGTAACGAAGCCATGTCATTCGTCGATCAAACATCTCCAAACTTTTAATTCAAACCTTACTTGGTAGGCCTACTAGAAACTCAGCCTTGCATTTAATTGTGGGCTTAAATGTAAATCATTATGTAGGATCCATGTTGGTAGAATAATTGGGCCTGGTATGCATTGCTCATAGGCCTACTCATAACTAACCCTTATATTTCTAATTACAGCATTAAAAAAATATATATATTCGTGTTACACCTACCACTAATATCTACTGTTAACTCTTTAGAACTCTTTAGACAAAATATCATAATTAACTTCTTAAAATTTGAGTTAATGACAAAATATCATAATTAACTTCTTACAATTTGAGTTCATAAAATTTTATTGAAAAAGTCAAAAATATAAAAAATATATAAATGAAGTTAAATTTATGATATGATAATATCTATCCAATAAGATTTTACCAAACAACTTGAGTTGTAGCGAACTGGTTGTAAAAATATATTGTAAGTATAGAATTGTTTACATATAAGTAATTATTTAACTATTTTATAGGTTTAAAACGTTCAAAGTGAACGTGGGAATGCGACACTCTTTAAATTTGTAAGTATAAAGCATCAAATCGGGATGGGGTCATCTCTTAAAGGTTTATAGGTGTCAAGGAAGAAGAATATATGTATGGCTGTTGCTATAAAATCTTCCGCTGGCTTAGTCTATTTTTGTTGATGGAGAGATGGCAGTGAATGTATTCTAATTGATTGCACCCAGCAAAACTTAATATTTCTCAGATAATAGAATTAAGTGCTCTTTAAATTTGTGTGATCAATCAATATATTAGCGTGTAAACACATGTACTTCCTCAAGCCGCCACATCCACTCGTTGGTGAGTTGGTGTATGTTGCTTGCAAGCACCCAAATTGTTTGTCTTTATGTAAACATATTGCTGTCAAAATTTGGTGGCTAAGATTTTCCCAGGCTTGCCTGCAACTTTCTCAACACTTAGTCTTAATGATTGGACGTCAGCTTCCAAGAGTTGTTGACAGATGGAGATAAAAGTTATTATTATTATTAATTTTAAATAAAGTGAAATGGGGACTCATACTGCATTTTTAAACATAACTTACTGTAATTTTCATCATATATAAAAAGATATTACTGCCAGTTTCCAGAATATACCTTCTCTGCAGCGCGGCAGGGGAAAGACTGCCATGGGTGAAGCAGATAGCTGTATGGGGAATAACAGATGGACTCTTCAGGGAATGACAGCGCTTGTCACTGGTGGAACCAAAGGAATCGGGTGCTTCTTTCTTACTTTTTCTTTTCCTTAATTGCCACTTTGTTGCTGTTCTTTGCTACTGATCATCAGTCAAGGTTGGTTGATCTTTGTAATTGTACAAGCTTTCATTCTTCTTTCTATTGGTTTTTGCCCAACATGAGCTTAAACTTGAACTCATAGTTGGAATTAATTTATTTTGACCCACCTATTTTAAGTCTTTATTTATGAGCTTTAACAACTTTTATTTTGTAGGACATCTGCTTTACATCATGTGACTTAATTAATCAAGTGATTAATTTGTTGGCTAGACAAAATAATAAATAATTTTGAGTTTCAACATAGCCAACAAAGTGGAACAAAATGAAATAAAAAGAGTATTTAAGTGTTCAATGTTTAGTGAACAGTAATTTTGAAGAATATCCTTATCTATTAACCATCAATGGCAGAATTTTTTTTTTTTTTTTTTTAACATCCGTGTATATATATATTGCCAATCAGGCATGCTGTTGTGGAAGAATTGGCAGCGATGGGATCAACAGTGCATACATGCTCTAGGAAAGAATCCGAGCTTAATGAATGCTTACGTGAATGGGAAATGAAAGGTTTCAAAGTCACTGGTTCAGTCTGCGATGTATCATCTCCATCAGCACGCCAGAAGCTAATGGACACAGTATCCTCTCTGTTCAATGGGAAACTTAACATCCTTGTATGTCACTACATCTCCATTTTTCTTTCCAATGTAATTCAGCATATTATATACTCCAAAGTTGAGAAAAACTGAGGTTAGCCTGGGATACCGGGTTATCATGTAAAAGTGGTATGTCTAATCATTCATGTTTATCATGTGTTCAACAGTAATTAAAATTTCGAACTTTTCCAGTTTTCTATGCCCACTTTCACAGCCAATGTATCATTTTATAACGACCCATATTAATATAATAGGATATAATTGAATAGCCTTACCAATTGGCAAAGTGCCCTACGAGTCTGTTTTACATAAATATTTCTTACAAAGTTGATTTTAATTATTAACTCTATCATGGCCAAGTATTTGACTCCAGGTGAACAATGTTGCAACAAGTGTAAATAAGCTGAATCTCGAGTTCAATGATCAAGATTTCTCATTTGTCATGGCTACCAATTTCGAGTCTGCTTTCCATTTATGCCAACTAGCACATCCCCTATTGAAAGCTTCTGGGGCTGGAAGTATTGTTTTTATGTCTTCAGTCTGTGGTGTGGTTTCTGTAAGCGGTGATTTCGTATATTCGGCTACCAAAGGTAATGATTAATTTGCTTTATCATATTTACCAATTACCATATCGCAAGCTTTAACTTGTTTAGTTTAAAGCTGATAATTAAATTGGTCTGTTTCTTGTGCAGGAGCCATGAATCAACTTGCTAAGAATTTGGCATGTGAATGGGCAAGAGACAACATAAGGGCTAACTCTGTCGCACCCTGGCTCATCCGAACCCCTCTAACAGAGCCTGTAAGAATAATTTCATCTCATTTATATGTTAAGCATACAAATGGATTATTTGTCACGCATTTTTAGTGAACTATATAGACGCGTAAGAGTGGAGGACCACATGCTTTGAAGCTCAAAGCAGACATATCTACTTGGTTTGGACCGGGTGTTACGTTATCCTCCTCACTGCTTCTCTAGCTGAATTTCTTTCTCAAGAGTCAACATTTGACTTTGTGGTAAGAAAAGCTTTGGGCCTAGCATTAGATCAGTGGCTTAATTAATTTTTCTAATTGCTTGCAGTATTTGGCTATTGAAAATTTCTTGGAGGAGGTAGAGTCTCGAACGCCAATGAGACGCCTTGGAGAGCCGAAGGAGGTCTCTTCCTTGGTAGCATTTCTATGCCTACCTGCAGCTTCTTACATAACTGGGCAGACTATTTGCGTTGATGGAGGATTTACAGTGAACGGGTTCATCTTCTCAAGAACCTGACTTATGTTTATTAGAAGACTTTTATAACTATTTAAATAATTGATTACAACATTACTACAAGTCTATATAGAGAAAGCCATTCCATCGTGGGCGGCGTGCAAGTAACTCTCTTCATCTTAGCCACGATATAAACACTATATAAAAAATGCCGCATTCAGTGACCAATCCTGGCATCTTGGAATCTTCTATACATAAAATCTCAAGATTTAATATCATTCCACTCCGCTGTCTGACAGATGCAAATATAATTATATACCATCTTCAGATTAAGTTGACTATGTATTATGTGAATAGCAATGTTGAACTGCTACCAGTAAGAGAAACTTCTTGTGTAAACAAGAAGCGGCGGCTAAGAAGTAGTCGGTCAGATAAAGCTAAAATATTATATATTATCGTGGAGAGAGTTTAGTTTCTTAATTCTTTTTGCAGTAATAATCAAGAGGAAAGAAGTATTTGTATGTGTAATCTGATCAAAAGAGTGGGGATGGCCCGGGTAAGAAATGAGGCGGCCAGCTTTTGATGACTTACTGTATAGAGTCAAAATACGCATCCACGCACGATCATTGTTTAATATATAGTCTCATCTGCTTTTATTACTTTATATTTCAATTGTTCTCGCACTTGGCCACTTGCTTCTTGCCTTTCTTGACCAACTGGTGACTGATATATATATTGTCAAAGCCCCTGCAAATTCTGACAATACTAGCTAGCTAGGAGAAAACGATAGACAATGGCTGAGGCTGATAGATGTGGCGGGCACAAAAGATGGAGTCTTCAGGGCATGACCGCTCTTGTCACTGGTGGAACCAAAGGAATCGGGTAATCTTTCATCGGGGTTAACTGGTTACATCACAATATCGATCATTAAAAGAGACAACAAGTCCATTCAACTATATTGGACATTCGGTTTGTTTTGACTAAGAATTGATTGTTTGACCATATTTTAATTGCTCATCAGGTACGCTGTTGTGGAGGAATTGGCAGAACTTGGGGCGTCTGTGCATACATGCTCCAGGAATGAGGCAGAGCTGAATGACTGCTTACATGCATGGGAAATGAAAGGTTTCAAAGTCACTGGTTCAGTGTGCGATGTGTCATCTGGTGGATCAGAACGAGAGAAGCTAATGAACAAAGCCTCCTCGCTGTTCAATGGGAAACTTAACATCCTTGTATGTCACTGTCACCCTTCTTTCTATAAGTTATGCTTTTTCTTAATCATATTATGCTGAACCATGTGATTATTCCAGATAAACAATGTCGGGACAAATATATGCAAGCCAACTGAAGAGTACAAAGCTGAAGAATTCTCACTTATCATGGCTACCAATTTTCAGTCTGCTTATCACTTGTCACAACTTGCTCATCCTCTTCTCAAAGCTTCAGGGGCAGGAAACATTATTTTCATATCTTCGGTTTGTGGGGTGGTATCTGTAAGTGTTGGATCCATATATGCAATTACGAAAGGTAAATTACTTTTGTCATCTCTACTATATTGCAGGCATAACTGTGTTCGATTAAGATTGATGATTAATGTTAAAATATTCTGCAGGAGCCATGAACCAACTTGCAAAGAATTTGGCGTGTGAGTGGGCAAGAGACAACATAAGGACCAATTCTGTGGCACCTTGGTACATTAGAACTCCACTTACTGAACCAGTAAGAAATGTTCTAGAGGCTTATTCGATTTCTATGTTTACATGTACTATAGATGGTTCCTTGATAATAGATGTTCCCTTGCTTGGTTGCAGCACCTCAGTAATGAGAAATTCTTAGAGGAATTGAAGTCCAGAACACCGATGGGACGCACCGGGGAACCAAAGGAGGTCTCTTCCTTGGTAGCATTTCTATGTCTACCCGCAGCCTCTTATATAACAGGGCAGACTATATGCGTTGATGGAGGATTTACAGTGCATGGTCTCTCCTTCCCAATTAAGAATCTCACGATGTAGAAACTGCTCAAAGGCCAATTCACCACTTTTCTATGCTGAGTTTGATACATTTCATATTGATGTGTTCAATAAAACCTTGTAATGTCAGGAAAATCAAGGGAAAATAATGAGATATCATCATAAAATAGAAAGGTTTATCTTTTACTATTATTTCAGTGCAGGCCGAGTTTAATCTTTTATTATTATTTTAGTGCAGGCCGAGTGTTGATGAATTTAGTGAGATGTAGTCAAAGGGAAGAGACGAAAGATGCATGATTAATTTAGTGTGTACAGTGCAGGACATCTTAATAAGTGAACGGCATAACAACAAATCAAACTCTTAATATTAAATAATAAAATTAACACCAATTCCTGCGAATACAATGAACATTACTAGCTAACTTCAAACTCTATCGTAAATATACAAGGACTGAATAATAATAGGAACTCTACTAGAGCGATACAAGTGAAGTTTATAAGAAAGTAGTTACTGTTAGAGTAAACGATAATATATTCTCAGTTCTTGGAATACAACTGGCTTAAATAGAAAGATCTAATCATCGGTGTAGCAATACAAGCTAAGAGAGGAGATGGCCGAGGCAGATAGCTGTGGAGGCAACAACAGATGGAGACTTCATGGCATGACTGCACTTGTCACTGGTGGAACCAAAGGACTCGGGTGCTCTTTTTCTTCTCTCTGCTTAAATATACTAAGTATTATTATAGTTATTGGTACGTACATGAGATGATAATTCTCAAAATAACGAGGTTAACAATTAAAGAAGAAATCATGGATGCCCTTGTGGCAAATCCAACCTTTTTACTTTAAACCTTGAAAATGAAATAGTGATTTTATGCGATTAGTCTAACTTTGGAGTTGCACATGAGCCTTATTCCTAGATTATGAATTTGGTTGGTCATGATTAGACCTTGACATAACGCTCCATAACAGCAAAATAACTTAAAGAAGTCAATGGATGCTCAAACCAACCATAAAGATTGTCTTAATAGCCTTTTTCCTTGAAACTGAATGGTAAATGTAAATATTTGGATTGTTCTGTTTTCTTTCCCTCCCTGTTAACAACTTAACCATTTATTGCGATCAGCCATGCTGTTGTGGAGGAATTTGCAGATCTGGGGGCCGTTGTGCATACATGCTCTAGGAATGAAGCAGAGCTTAAGGAATGCTTAAGTAAATGGGCATTGAAAGGCTACAAAATTACTTGTTCAGTCTGCGATGTATCATCTCGAGCAGCGCGAGAGAAACTAATGGAAGAAGTCTCCTCTCTATTCAATGGCAAAATTAACATCCTTGTATGTTACTCTCCATTTTCCAAATCCATTCTAAAATTTATTGTGTGTAAGTGTTGCTTTTGACATAATAATATTATGGGGAATTACGTGGATCTAGATAAACAATGTTGGGTCCAATTTTTACAAGCCAACTGAAGAGTATAACGCTGAAGATTTCTCATCTATCATGTCCACCAATTTTGAGTCTGCTTATCACTTCTCACAACTTGCACATCCTCTTCTCAAAGCTTCGGGTGGAGGAAGTATTGTTTTAATCTCCTCGGTTTGTGGGGTGGTATCTGTAAATGTTGGATCCATATATGCAATTACAAAAGGTACAGTACTCGGTCATCTTTACTATTTGGCAAGCATAACTGGGTGTAAGATTGATGATCCCTGTATCATTTTGCAGGAGCCATGAATCAACTTGCAAAGAATTTGGCATGTGAGTGGGCAAGGGACAACATAAGGACCAATTCTGTTGCACCTTGGTTCATCAAAACTCCCCTAACTGAAAAAGTAAGAATGAACTGTCCACAGGCTCTATTTTAGATTACTATAATGTTGTCAAAAATTAGATACAACAACATTAGTGTGCATAAGATGTATGCATATTAATCTGCGGTAATCTTTAGGGATGGTTTTCTCTTACACAAGATTAGATTGTTTGATATTCTCCTTACTTGATTTCAGTGTCTCGGTGATGAGAAGTTCCTGGAGGAAGTGAAGTCTCGAACTCCGATGGGACGCGTCGGGGATCCCAAGGAAGTCTCATCGTTGGTTGCATTTCTATGCCTGCCTGCAGCCTCTTACATAACAGGGCAAATTATTTGTGTTGACGGAGAATTTACTATCAATGGGTTCTCAATGTCTCTGGGGACTCTTAAAACAAATTCCCAACTTCTGTAATTGATGACTTTGTGTCAGATGAAGCACCTGGTGTTGCGTTTCCTTGCCATTTACAAACTCTAGTTAAGGACCTTTTTCTCATACCCAGATGAATTATTCAAACATTGAATATGCTGTTGGGTCAGATTGATGACTACAGCTGAGAGATGTAGTCAAAGGGAAGAGAAGAAAGACGCATGATTAATTTATTGTGTACAGTGCAGGAAATCTTAATCAGAGAATGACACACGCATCTCTTCCTGTTCTTCTCAATAAACTTTAGTAAGTAGTAAAGAAAAATTAGTCACAATAAATCAAACTTTTAATATTAAACAATAAAATGAACACCAATTCCTATGAATATAATGAACATCACTAGCTAACATCAATTCTACCGTAAACATATAATAAATTAAATGAACATCAATTACTAGGATTGAATAATAATAGGAAATCCACTTGAGAGATATAAGTGAAGTTTGTATGAGATAGTTAATATACTCTCAGTTGTTGGGGTACTGGCTTAATTAGAAAGATCTAATCATCGGTATAGCAATACGAGCTGAGAGAGAAGATGGCGGAGGCAGATAGCTGTGGAGGCAACAACAGAACGGAGACTTCAGGGAATGACTGCACTTGTCACCAGTGGAACCAAATGACTCGGGTGGGTTCTCATTCTCTCTCTTTTTCTTCTCCCTGCTTAAATAACAGGGCAGACTATTTGTGTTGATGGAGGACTTACAGTGAATGGGTTCTTTTTTCCAAAAAACTTCACCTTGTAAATTAAGAGCTAAAAAGGGCTCCAATTCACCATTGCTCTATTATATAAAAGGATTGATTACAAAATTTATTAACAGAAATGTCAAAATTGTATTCTTAAGAAATAAAAATACATTTAGTAGTATCATTTTTTTTATATTTATTTGTTGAATTTGAAGAAAAGGAAGTCCAAAACCAAGTCTTTGCTACTGTACACAATAGGCATTGCATGCCGGAGTTCCAATGCCATAGGCAACCACCACATCTTCTCATATTCCACAAACACATCTCATTATCATCTTTCAACATCAAGTTCTTGTTTATAGAAGTAGTCGTGCAAACTCTACCTGGCACATCTTGGTTGAAGAATCAAAATACACTTTCATTATAAAATAACGTCCTAGTTCATCAGCTTTATTCAGGATAGACTCCAATTGCAGTTCATTTTGCTCAATTATTAATTACTTGGTAGACTTAAATACGCAGGTTCAAACAGTAAACTAGTGGGCAGTATTCAATGAAAGTGATATAACAATCAGTATATATAATTAACTCTTAATATATCTAGTAGTAGGAGAGAAAGAGAGCATGGCTCAGATTGCAGATAATGGCTGCGGTGGCCGCAGCAGATGGAATCTTAATGACATGACTGCTCTTGTCACTGGTGGAACCAAAGGACTCGGGTTCTCATTCTTTTACTTTTTTGTTCTCCTTATGTTGTATATTCTATAATTAGTCAACAAAATGGAATAACAAATTAATATATTCTTATCAGAATTGCACTGAGTTTACTTCTATATTGGAATGATTTTTTTTATGGTTAGACATTCAAATGAGACAACATATATCTTTTCATGCATATATATTCAGCCATGCCGTCGTGGAGGAATTTGGAGAGCTAGGCGCCACTGTACACACCTGCTCTAGGAATGAAGCAGAACTTGATGAATGCATAC
>JANLJB010029974.1:0-19083 GCA_026212285.1 Bursera cuneata
TTTTTTTTTATAAATTATACAATTTTGTTAAAATAACTAATTTTTATTCATTTTGTAGAATGAAGTTAATCATACAACTATACCAAAAAAACAAGGTTTCAAAGTTTAGGAACCACATTCATGAAGGTTTAATTTATTTGATAAAGAATAACTTCAAGAAAATGTATAATAATTGTAAGAATTCCATTTGCTTCTTTTGATCTATAATCTTTTATTCTAAAACTAAATATAAGATTTTCATCTTCTTTCAATTAAAACTTATTTAAAAAATTTATAAAATTATAAAATAATAAAAAATAATAAATCTTATTAAATAAATATAATCGCGCAACGCGCGGACTTTTTACCTAGTTTTTCATAATTCCTCTGTCGTTTATCAATGACAACCAACAAGTGAGTTTCATTAGAATCGTGTATCAATGAGAATATAGTACTTATCTTAGATCTATGATATTAGATAAGATTTTGCGTAATCAGATTGTAAAATTCTATTGTACATGATTTATAATAAAATTCTCTGAGATCCAGCTAGTAGGGTAGAACAGCTTATTATCAAATTATTGCCTCTCGCCAAGTTACGTATATTTTTACAAACTTGGAAGAGGTTGATAAATTCTTGGCGAAGTTGACGCTAGTACATGCCATTTGCTTATAGAAAGTTATTTCAGTAAAGGGATTCTCTGTCCGCATAAAAAAAGGCTTGTCCTATGTTTAATCGAAAGACATGACATAATCAGAGCTCTTTGTCGCCAAAGCCACTTATATCTGGAAGTCATAGACTTCCGTATGTTGATCTCTTTTCATCCTAACAGAAGTAATAATAAAGATACTTTTTAGGTGTTCCTTTACAAATTTTAAACTAGATCTAAGCTAAAATAATTTAAATGCCGATACTAACAAATGTGACTTAAAACAAATTTTATGCTTCTTTCCTCCCACCAAATGGGATGGAAAAAGTATACTTCTACAGGTTACTTCACGAGTTCTACATCAAACCTGTGTACACAACCAAAAAAAAAAAAAAACATATTTGGTCAAATTGTGCAGACTGGAACTAAATGGTAATGAAATTGCCATTTAATGCTGTTAAACTATATACAACTACAAAATTTATTTTATACATGTCACAACTAATCTGCTTATGATGATTTATTCTAGTTACTTTTAGTTTGGATATGTGAACATCTAAGATAGGCTGGTTGCAGTGCATGCATAACACACCTCAAGGAACATGATTCTATCTATAGAGAAATAAATGACATAGAACAAAGTATAGAATTCTCTTCCAGCAGATAAACTGTATATAAGTTCTAAGTATATCGCCTCACCTGACCTCATCATAGGTCTATGGGGATTCTCAAACCATCATGTGCCAGTTGCACGGGGATTCCTTCCCTATATACAAGGAGAAAACCGACATCAGTTTCTTTTAAAAGACCTTTCCATGTATATGGAGAAAGATTACAGAATAAAGTCTCAAAAAAGCAACAGTGGACTGTCTTACCTTTTTGACCATTCTGCAAGAAACTCATTGTCCTTGTGATGATCAAACTCATGAGTCATTCCAATTAAAAGAGCTCGTTTAGGACATAACCTTTTCACAGTTTCAAGAGTCTGCATAAATACCAATCAATGTCACAAGAACATTTAACAATTTATGAGTTAACATGAACAATAAATTCTAGAGTTTGTAAACAAACCTGAGGGAAGCAGAAGTGAGTATTGTGGGATCCTTTCTGGAAATAGATGAAAATGGAAGCAAAGCAAAAAATATTATTAAATCCTCAAATGTGATAAAATGCATAACAAGCAAGTTGAATTTATGGAAAGACAAGTCACATACCATTAAATAAATTTGTAATACAATTATAGAAACAATCCTTACAACCAGCATGATAAATGATCAAGCAACCAAAAACTGATAATATTTAAGATTGGCAGGCTCCATTTATTTAAGAACTGATAATATTTAAGGTTTGCAGGCTCCATTTATTTACGAAGGAAACTTATAACCAAGCAATTGAGCAAATTATATAATTGCAATAAACCATCATAATTTCACACTATCACAAATGGTTATAACCGTCCTAACCAATTGCACAGAAAATAGTTTCTCCTAATCAAACTGGTGGCAGTTGAAAGCTATTGTTGATACATGTTCTTGAAATTATGCAAGATCATTGTCTTTTGAAAATGTTTTCCACATGCTATAAATGATTCTTGGTCTCTCTGTGCATGTACATGGACATGGGTGTGGGTCATTTTCATGTGTATTCTCAAAATCTTTCTTTTTGCTAAGATCTTACAATCAACATCATATCTGGGTACAGAGATGACAATAACTTTTTCTTTTCTTCAAATACTTTAGAAACTGAACCAAAACATCCACCCATAAAACAATAAACCAGAAATATTCTTAGAAGGTAGTCACAAAAGCATTAAGAGAATTCTAAGCTTACGGACTCACCCTATATAATGTATCCAAGATAAGAAGGTCCAACTGCCCAGCACCAGATTTTGAAATAACTGCAAAACAAATATTTTTCTTATTAAACAACAACCAGAACAAGCTTTTGATAATGGTTTCTTCTATAATATAAAAGATGCTTTATAAATTAAAATTCAGGTTTTTTTTTTTTTAATTATTATTTTCCAGATATATGGATGCAACTATTATTGAGCTTTCCAAAAAACTTGACACTAAGCTCTGGCAAAACCCAAGGTTGAACAAGGACCAGATTATCAAGATCATAAAAAATGAACCAGTTTTCACTAGCATAGGCTGCATCCTTGTGTAACTTATATAAAGAGCTCTAAATGTGAAAGGGAGCAGAAGGAACTTCCCAAGGGGGTTAACCCACACTGCCCCTACCATCCATCTAGTTGCCAAGCCATAAAATTACCATCAAGGAGATCATATTGTGAAAAATTAATTGAGGCAAGATATTAATAATGTTAGTTAGATGGTTAAATTATACATATTAAACCTTTTTTTTTTTTTTTCACATTGAGACTTTAAGTGGCTCCACTACTCTGTCCACTGTCTCTGCACAAACATATAAACTGAATTCATTTAAGTAACAATGAAAAGGATCTAAACCAGCACTCACCATATTCTGTGCTTGAAGGAATGCGTGAAACATCAGATATATATGCAACTCTACAATTTTTACCAAAGAGAAAGCCCAAAGAGACATAATCTTCTCCATGCATCACCTACATTCCAAAACATAAGCAGTGAGAGCGAGAACATAAATAAATAGAAGAGGAAGATTAGCATGAACTAGAGAAACTTGGACCACGTAACTGGCAGAGGAACAAACTGTAGGCCTGATGCAACAAATGGCTTGTCAGAATCTTCCTTAATTATCTTCCAGTCAATCTGTGCTACCCGTCTCACTTCTTGGCCTTCTTTTAGTTTCTTTCTCATCAAGTATGGAAATTTCACTGAAATGCTATTTCAAAGCTCCAATAAACACTTATTATTATGTACTTTGAAAATGAAGTTAATATTAAAAGTTAATTATCATTTCTCAAATTCCAAATCTCAAACTAAATAAGCTTATCCTGAACAATCTCCCAAACTACTTTATAAGTCCCCATTTAAGATGCCTAAACCAGAGATGCCTGAAGCTAGTGCGTTGTAAGCATCTGAAGTTAGCTCAACTGGTCATCAGAAATCTTAGATTATAGTGCTTATCATATCTTCATAATATCAGAAGGTTCAACCAAAAGATAATAGAAAAAAGAAATATGCAAGTCCACCCAAAACCAGAAATATGTACCTGTCCATTGCAAACTGACTTAAGTAAACAAGTGTGGGGTCAATATCATTTGTAGCACTATATGGTTGCACAGCACGTACATCATCCAGACCAAGAACAGCATCAGCATGTTCATGAGTCAAAATGATCTGCAGTTTTATAAAAAAATCAGTTCCAAAATTTAGTCATATTAGAGAAAAATATTTCATTAAAATGACAATGAAGAATGTAAAAACCATGATAAGGATCAATAAAAGATGCTCATTCTACAAACAACAAAGAAGATTGTCAGGATCCACAAATTATTTTGCTGATTAAATTTCCTCACATGAGTTTAAGTTCATAATTAAAAATTAAAGTATTTTAGTCCCTAGCAAAACAAGTTTCTCAGTCCTGTTATTCATGTTATGACATCTTTGATAACAAACTTTGGGTGAACAATGACAGTATAGATTTATTTGACTTGACCATAATAAATCTTGCAGTGATACAGCTTTCCTACCTAATGAAACAACAATCAATCTTTTACTAGTCCTACCACCCTAAAGCCCTATCTTCAAACTCCAATTTAGCTCCACCTCAATTACAACCCTAAATCCCTAAAAGCAATAGCAAGTGCCATTAACAGTTATTTTTTTTCACCATATTTAAACCATCATAATTATTACATCTTGAAAAAGCTTTAAAGTTTATTACCCAAATTTGTATCAAAGTACACTGTACATACAAAATAAGCTGCATCATTTGTTTTCAAATTCTCCAATTTAATTGTTTCAATATTGTGAGTGAGCTCAAGCAACCTTTCTAATAATTTCTTCCTTAAAATTATGAAAATAATTTCATAGGGAAGACAACCTTTAAATTTAGCACAAGATGTAGAAAATAAAAATACTCTTATATCACATCATCTCCTTCACAAATCTCTGCTGCACTCAGTCTGAAAATAATGATATAATTGGTCCCAAAAAGAAAGATCAAAGAGACTTATTTATCATAGGAGTTATAAATACGAGTACATGTAAACCAAGAAAACTTACAGAATCCACTTGAGGAATCTTATGGAAAGTAAACCACCTAAGTACTTGCTCCCTGAATGTCTTCCCAACATCAATTAATATGTAGTTGTGTTTAGCATTGCTCTGACAGTAATCAATTAGAAGAGACGTATTACACCTGCAATTCCAATGAATAGATGAACATTCACCCATAATTAAATAGGTACAGGTGCCCTGTAGCAAAAAGAGCTTTACTGATAATTTCCATGTCCAACTAATTTTGACAACCAAGTAATTTCACTGTAAACAAATCTCATCAACTTTACCCAGTTTGATTACCCAAAATACAGAACTATACTACTACAACTTAAAAACTTAAATATAGGATTATTATTATTTTTATTAAACATAAGTAATGAGATTAGAGCAGAGAGAGAGGGGGTTTAACAAGCAAATATGAATGAAACTTGGTTTCATTCCTAACCTATGAGTAGGGGATAATCGTTCAATCATTTTGAAGGACCAAGTACTGTCTGTGTCAACCTAACATTGATTCCATTATTCGTTCCTATATGTTACATCTGTGCACTGTTTTTCAAAATCTTCATATAATACAAGCGTAAAACTTCCATTGCTTATAATCATATTGACAATGATGCAAACCCAGGGTACTGTAAAAATATTAGAGAAAAAGAAAGAAAGACAGAAACCTTGCTTAATGTTCCGCTCTCAAAGAATTTATAGGAATCATTTCGATAGTACTTTGAAAATGTTAATAAATTTCTAGTATTCCAAAAGTCGAAAACGTCTCTATGTTTCGACACACGATCTGGACAAGATTTTTGTTTCCAAATTATAAAATACAAAGATTATCACAGCATTTCGTCTTTTAGGGGGTGTATTCAATTAAGACTTTTATAAAATTAAAAAGTTTAAATGTATTCAATTAAGATTTTCATAGACTTTTAAATACTTTATAAAAGTTATGAGGTATTCAATATAGATTTTTAAAGACTTTTAAAAAGTATGTAAAAGTCTTGGGGTATTCAATCAATATTTTTTAAAAATATATGAAAGTCATAGGGTATTCAAAAAGTTAATAACTTTTATAGACTTTTTTATATGAGAGACTTTTATAGACTTTTTAGTGGGAGATATAAATAATAAATTTCGTAATTTCTCTCTCATTATTTGCTATGATTTTGAAAAACTTTCAAGTTTTCTTTATTTTCTTAATTCCCCCTTATTTTCTTCGTCAACTCTCTTCACTTCTTCCATTCATAGCCGAAGAACTTTGTCATCTATTGCATTTTGTGCTTGCATATCCACCAGAAATAATTGCACAATTAAGCTATCCAATTCCTGGAGTTTTGTAGCATATCGGTATCTTTTTCACAACTGTCACTGCTCCACTATTAAACAGTTTTGCACAAGCTGCTTGCCTCAATCAAATATCTCTTTCAACCTTTTTGTTTTATACTGAAGATCCAATTCTTCGTTTAATTTATCTATTTCATTGACAGTCAAAGTTACAGACTCTAGAGTGGATCATAACTGCTTCAATTGGGTCTTGAATATATATACTTTGATAATCGCAGATTTAACTAGTTGAAATAACTCTTCTACCGCTGCTTCAAAAAAAGCTCCTCTAACAAGCTCACCTACCCCTGCCATTACTCCTTCTCAGATACCAAGGAACTAATCTGAGTTTTACAAGAAACTAATTTAAAAGGAAGTACAATTTCTCTATTATTTTTTTAATGAGACATAACACAAGATGCTGTCATTAATATTCTTCTTTTTAACCTTGACAGCCTGCCTCTAAACCTACCAGTAAAGATCCAAGAAGCTTCTTTAAAGTAATATTGAATGATTATTTTTTCTTATCCTTATGTGACAAAGAATGAAATTTTTTTTTTTTTTTAATAAATTATATGTAATTCATTGAGGATTCTTTACCTCTCCTGCCTGAGAATGTAGTTCAGATGAATTTTCAATTGAAGAAAATAATGCAGTTTTATCATCTATATCAATACTAGATACTCAAGAAGACAATTTTGATCCAATTTTTTAGAATCAAGAACAGCAAAGAGATAATACTAATGAATGAAGGGCTATTATAGCTGTTGATATATGAAATAATATTGAACATATTAATAATAATAAATAGTAAAGATTTGTTGTTAACAAAACGTTAATGAATATTGAAATATTTTAAAAAAAATTGATATTTTAGTTATCTATTTATCTAATTAGGATGATTTATAAATTTATTTATTTATTTATAAAATATATATTATATTATTTAAAGTCTATAAAAGTTCATCAATTTCTTATTTAAAATATCCATCAATATTTATGAAAGTTTATAAATATTCATTAATCTCTTAATAAAAATCTAAGAATGTCTATGAAAGCTAATAAAATAAAAATCTATAAAAGTCTTTCGTAATCACGAAAAATCTATAAAAGTTATCAGAAATCTATAAATCTATAAAAATCATTTAGTTATCAAGAGTCTTTAAAAATCTTAATTGAATAAACCCTTTAGTTTTTATTTAGTTACTGGAACAGTCCTGAAAATAGCAGGAAATCTGAAAAAAAAAAAAAACAAAAAATAGATTAGTTTTTATTATTTGACTAAATTTTATGGCAAACTGACTTTTGGTTTCCAATTTACGCCAAATGCGCAATTTCACAAATTAGAGATTTTTCAATAAAATGCAAATCCAAACAAGCGCCAAATTCCACTCTTAAAACTTAGATTCATCCAAAACGGTAGCTAGTCAATCTAAACTGCACTCCTAACCAAAGAAAACATATCAATGACGAGAAATCAAACCTGTAATTAGGATTACGTTCAGGAGGGATGGACAGCGCCTGAGAGCAAACGTGGCAGGGGGGATCGGACGGCTGGATCAGGCACATTGCGTTAGGGACCGCGCTGGAGCAGCCGGTGCCGAGAAAGATCAGAGCGGATCCACGGTGATCGTCATCGTGAAGGACGTTGTCTTCTGCGACACCGTTTTGGTTGAGGATAAAACCGTTGCTCTCCATTGAGAAAGAGAGGACAATTGGCGTAGAAGCAACGAGGAAAGAAAGCTAGCTAGAGAAATGTATCTATAGGGTAGATCTGGCGCACGATAAACAACTGTTTTGGCGGTTGAAATTTATACTTTTCCTGTCAATAGCGTACTGAAGACTGCAACTGTTGGTACACCAGCCTCACAATAGAATTGCAATTTATTTTTCGTTATTTTTAAATAAAAAGAATGACCTTTCTGACCACTGAGTGACAAAACGGCCCAAAAACTTTAAAAAACTATAAGGGAATTTACTCTGACCCCCCAATTAGATTTCAAGAAAACACTTAATCCCATATTTTTCCTAAACTAACACTTATCTCCCAAAAAATTATTACTGTTTTCTCAAAACTAACACTTACCCCCCAAATATTTGGGGGGTAAGTGTTAGTTTTTTAGGAGTATTTGAGGGGTAAGTGTTAGTTTAGTAAAAGTGTGGGGTTAAGTTTTTCTTCAAATTTAATTGGGGGGTTATTGACATTTCCCCAAAAAACTATATATTAAAGCCCTTGTTATTATTAAAATCTGTTAGGGTGTAAATGATTGTAAATTTCTCAGTTATTTCTTAGAGAACCCTTTAAGGACAAATTTTAATTAAATATTATTGAGGTTTTAGTAAAATTTTATATGTTTAATTATTTAATAAATAAAAATAGCGGAGGTTTGTTGATTATTTTCTCAAAAATATTGAGATTTACTAGTTATTCAAAATAGCCCCTCGGTCATGGCCATTTAGCTCAAAGCCTTCAAAAATACTTGCTTCCAATTGAAGTGGTTGCGGCAACTGACCCATAGTCACAGAGTAGCATTTTGAAGAAGATTGAGAAGCGCTGCCAAATCACTCCGCGCTATACAGTACAGAGGATTCTCAGGCAAAACTTTTCTCTGAAACTCTCGTTTCACGTAGTTGCTTCAAATGTTATTTGACTTCAATTCTCTCCCTAGAACTCGAAAAATCCTAGCTAAAACTCACGATTTTATTTGTTTATTTAAGTTTCGTACTCGTAATTATGGTGGTAACTTTGTTTCTGCTGGGAAATTGCTTATTTGTAGACATACAAGCCTCTTTTACGAGCACCCATTTACCTGTATACAGCTCAATGCATATTACTCATCATTTTTATCAAGAAACTCTAATTTCAGTTCTGGTTCAGGGACTGATTTTAATGGCCACTTTGTGGAAAGAGATGATTTTGATGATGGTAATGTTGGCTATAGCAAACCTAGTCAAACGGGTATGGCAGATTCTGAGGATTTGAGTTTCTTTGGTAGTCATAATGGTGATGTTGAAAAGATCGGAAAACCTAATTTTGATAGATTTGATAGGGTTGAGGAGTCTGATGAAGAAGAAGTAGATGGAGAGGATGGTAGTGATTGTGATGATAGTTTCATGGTTTTGGATTCTTTTGATAAAAATCGTGTAAATAGAGAAGAGGTTAGAAAAGTTGAATTGGAGGAAGATGAATATAGACACCCTTTAGTGAGAGAAGTTTGTAGGTTGATTGAACTTAGGTCAGCTTGGAGCCCAAAGCATGAAGGGGAATTGAGGCACTTGCTAAGAAGCCTCAAGCCAAGGCTAGTTTGTGCTGTTTTGTGCTCTCAGGCTGATGAACGTGTTGCTTTGAAGTTTTTTTACTGGGCTGATAGGCAATGGCGTTACAGGCATGATCCTATAGTGTATTACGTGATGCTTGAGATCCTTAGTAAAACTAAATTGTGTCAGGGTGCTAAGAGGGTTCTTCGGCTTATGGCACGTAGGGGAATTATGCTTCGGCCTGAAGCTTTTAGTTATGTTATGGTGTCTTTCAGTCGGGCTGGCAAGTTGAGAAATGCAATGCAGGTATTGACTATGATGCAAAAGGCTGGGGTAGAACCTAACTTGTTGATATGTAATACTGCAATCCACATTTTGGTGATGGGGAAAAAGATGGACAAGGCATTGAGGTTTTTGGAAAGGATGCAACTTGTTGGAATTACACCTAATGTTGTCACTTATAACTGTTTGATCAAGGGATATTGTGATTTGCATCGCATTGAAGATGCGATGGAGCTGATTGCTAAAATGCCATTTAAAGGATGCTCTCCAGATAAAGTTAGTTATTATACTGTGATGGGTTTTCTTTGCAAGGAGAAAAGAATTAAAGAAGTGAGGGACTTAATGGAAAAGATGGTGAACGATAGTAATTTGTTACACGATCAGGTTACTTATAATACTCTGATCCATATGCTATCTAAGCATGGCAACAGTGACGAGGCTCTTGAATTTCTGAAAGAGGCTGAAGAAAGGGGATATCGGGTTGATAAAGTAGGGTATAGTGCAGTTGTTCACTCTTTTTGCAAGGATGGAAGGATAGAGGAGGCCAAAGAACTGGTGAATCAAATGTTTCAAAAGGGTTGTATCCCTGATGTAGTTACTTATACCGCTGTTATTAACGGATTTTGTTGGGTGGGAAATTTGGACCAAGCCAAAAAGATGCTTCAACAAATGTACAAGCATGGCTGCAAACCAAACACTGTATCATATACTGCCTTTTTGAATGGGCTTTGTCACAATGGAAGATCATCAGAGGCTAGAGAGATGATCAACACTAGTGAGGAAGAATGGTGGAACCCTAATGCCATCACTTATAGTGTTGTGATGCATGGCCTGCGTAGAGAAGGAAATTTGTCTGAGGCTTGTGATGTGGTGAGGGAGATGGTTAAAAAAGGTTTTTTTCCAACCCCAGTTGAAATTAACTTATTAATTCAGTCCCTCTGTCGAGAGGGAAAAATGAATGAGGCTAAAAACTTCATGGAGGAGTGTCTGCACAAGGGATGTGCTGTTAATGTTGTAAACTTTACTACTGTTATTCATGGATTTTGTCAGAAAGATGACTTGGAAGCTGCTCTTTCATTGCTTGATGACATGTATTTGAGCAACAAACACCCTGATGTAGTTACTTATACCACAGTAATTGATGCATTAGGTAAGAAAGGTAGAATAGAAGAGGCAACCAAACTTACTCTCAAGATGCTAAGTAAGGGTTTGGTTCCTACGGCTGTTACATACAGGACGGTCATCCATCGATATTGTCAGATGGGTAGAGTGGAAGATTTGTTGAACTTGTTAGAGAAAATGCTTTCTAGACAGAAGTGCAGAATGGCTTATAATCAAGTTATTGAGAAGCTATGTAGGTTTGGAAACTTGGAAGAGGCTGATAAACTCTTGGGTAAGGTCTTGAGAACAGCTTCAAGAGTTGATTCGAATACATGCCATGTGCTTATGGAAAGTTATTTGAGCAAAGGGATTCCTCTGTCTGCTTATAAAGTGGCTTGTCGAATGTTTAATCGGAATCTGATTCCTGATTTAAAGTTATGTGAGAAGGTGAGCAAGAGACTGGTCTTTGAAGGAAAATTGGAAGAGGCAGATAACCTTATGCTACGATTTGTTGAGCGTGGACACTCTCAACCTCAGCATCAAGAGCACTTGTAAACTCAAGGGTGGTTCTAAATTCGTATTCAGAGGGATACAATCCATTTCCTATTCCTTGGTCTCTGGTGTTATCTTCAATTACTTTGTCCGAGGTAAGTCCCTTTTGTTTTTTCCCTCTTTTGTCTTCTAAATCCACGTACTAGCTCATTTTTCTTTGTTTTGATGTTTGTCTCTCTTTATACCATATGTAGGAAACTTTCATTTACTGTTCTTATATATCCTTTATTTTCAAGTCATTTTTTACTGAAAGGTATAGTATTCACCATGTCTCTCGGATGATGCATTTTCTGATTTCTACCATCTGGCACAAAGTTTAATAAATAGGTGTTCAGTAACCCGATAAGTGTTGAACACTGAAATTAGCACTTTAATAGTTTCAAGTGAAATCAATAACACGTTTACTTTAGGCGCAGAATATTTCTAGTGTTTGATAATCTAATACAATTCAGCTCTTTCTAGATGCTGAAAATCATATCGTAAATATGAAATGTGACACTGCCCCATCCGATTAGATGGAGCAACATAAGTAACACTGCATAATAAGAATTGCACAATTACTACCACACAGATACTATGACTAAATATTCACCACCATGCCGCCCCAAACAATCATCCTGAATCATTGTCATTTCGCATGCTTTTTTTTTTTTTTTGGATGAATTTATAAAGTGGGAGAGCATGTAAAGCATTACGAGCCACCATACATTTTGGGCATGATATCCAATTCTAACTTCTGTAATGTTGGGAGTTTGACAGTTTCATCATGGTAGTTATTGTTATAACTGCTTATTTTTCTCAATGTCTCTTTGTCATCTGCTGCTAATGTTCATCCTTTCCTTGCAATGGTACTAAAATTTAATGATTCAAGGTTGCAGCTGCGGCCCCATCTTTGGATGAAAGAATTGCTTCAGTTACCACTAACCATGACGTCCCAAGATATCCAGGGTCTTGAAGCATGTAATAGTTTTTTGTAGCATGAATCTCTCAGACAACGTCTTTAGATTATACAGGCCTATGAGGTCTAATTTCTCCACGTTGGGCAAGTTGTTGTCTGGGCTGATACAATACTCATCGCATTTGGTGGGAATACTGGTTTAGCATTCTTAACTTCAACTATTGAAGTGGGCAGTCATATATATGTATTCAACTAGTGTTGGCTGGGAGCAGAATAGGAGTTCCTTTCACTAGGGGTAGGGGATGCATCGGGTAACTGTTAAGTCTATTATGCTTTCCTTCCCTTTTATGACAGGTCCCCAGAGTAACCAATGCAAATTTTGATGCTCTCCTATTGATACTACGGCCCTGATCTGGCACAGCCATCCTATGACTACGAGCTAAAAGGAAAAAAAAAAAAAAAGCTCGATTTTCTTGCATGTACTTTCTACCTACCAACATCAACTGCTGGCCTTCAATTTTCCAGGTTTCTGAATGTATCTTTATGCCGTGTGGCCATTGATTGATTGATTGGGATTTGGGGTATATGGGAGGTCAAAAATCTTCAGTCACTGCATAAATTCTCCATGGAGAAGGCTCTCTGAGTTCTAACAATTGCATTCAGTAGAGCTGACAGGCGGCACAGGAAAAGAGGGTGGTTGGAGCAAGGAATTATATACCAGTATAAGTAAAAAAATGATACTGAAGAAGCAGCTTTGTATCGCTCATGTTCATAAAGAGTCTTTTGAGCTTTAGCTGGTCCAGAAGAAACTCCAAAATATCATTTCTCATCAATGATATCCTCAGAATATCTTTATACGTACTGTTCAACTCAATTACTTTATTCAACACCAGCTTTAATAATAGAATAATTGTTGCTCTTATGTTTATTAAAGTTTTGGCCTAACTATTAAAGTGGATGTGGGATGTGCATGGTTTGAAAATGAAATAGAAATGGATCTACCAACATGTAGAAGGAAGTGTTTGATGGATTTATTGAATTCTGGAAGATATATCTGATGATTTCAAAAGACAATTATTTCAAAATCAAAGACCATCCACTGCAAGAAGTTGAGTCAATTATATTACCTTGTAAAATGATTTTATATTAGTTAATAGAAACAAAATATTAACAGATTTAATTATCTCGTAAATCTTGATTCCTATAATAGATTCATTATTGAAAATATAAGATCATGCCTGAAATTCGAATTGATCCGCTATCAATCTGGACAGATATAGAATTCAAACACCAATACCCAATAAAATCTTTTGGTAATATTACTTCTAGGTTACAACTCAATTTACGTGCATTATATAAAAATATATACTAAATCTATACTAGATCACAATTTATTATTAAATTAATAGTCAATTATTTAGTTATTTTTATTTAAAATTATGCCAATTATTTATTTGTATTACTTTATTGTTTAATTATTATATTTTTTAATTAGACCATTATTTTTAATTAACTATTGATTTATTTTTTAATTATTTAATATCTTCATTAATTATTTATTTAACTAATTATTTATTATTATTAAATTAATTAACTATTTATTTAATATTATTTAATTATTAATTATTTTTATTTTATTTAAACAGTTCTGCCTACGGGACTGACGAATCCTGAGCTTGGGAGAGAGTTTTCATATATATATATATATATATATATGAAGATATTTTTGTAAGTTTAGGTAAAAATGGATAAGAACTTATAAGTAATTAAAGGGTCCGACTATTTTTCAACAAGCCTCCTCATTTTAAATATTTTTCAAATTTGCAAAAAATCTAAGGTAGCTATTCTATAAGAAGAAACTGTAAAATATTTGGTAAAATTAATTTTTAAACAAATAAGTAAATATATTAAGTGAAAAAAACAGTCACCAGACATTGGTCAGCAATGGCAGTATGCGTTCTTTGATCTCAAGATTCTTTGATCGTGTAGGTACATCTACTAGCTGTGGTGATATTTTCAGGCGGCGTTTTGCTTTTCTTTTTAAATTTATATATTAAAAACTATTTAATTAATCTTTATCCAAGGACAATTTTGGGTTTTTATTATTTTAGAGGGATAAATTTGGTTTTTGATTTATTCAAAACTGATTTTGAAAAGCTATTTGTGAATATCTATTGTAATTATATTTTTTCTAAATCTTTTTCTAATTCTCATCCTAAATAGTGAGCTTAAATAAATAAAAAAGCTCACGATAATATTGTCAATACTACTACATTTAATAATGGATCTTATGATCCATATGATATCAAGCACTTTATATAGATACTATCTGATATCATCTGTCATTAGGTATTTGAAAACAAATAATTATAAGATATTATCAGACATTAAATACTTGATTGTCAGATACTATATGTCGTCAAATGTTTAATATCAAATACTATATCATAATGTTAGACTTCGAGTAAATAATTATGATATCTAAATTTTTCAAATACGTATTACTTTTCAACTGTCTCCCTTAGATTTGGTCAATCTTTATAATTCTTTCTAACGTATGTAGGCAAATTATAGTGTAGTATTAGATTTACAAATTTTGTATTCAACTGATGTGATATTATTTTATTTATTCATATTATTACTCACTCATTAAATAAATAATTTTTTCTACATTAATTCTTCAATCATCTTACGACATATCAGTTGTATACTATAATTTGTATAAAAAATTTATAAAATCAATATTACTCATGCTCAAATTCAAATTAATCTAACATTATATATTACTCATTGAATCAAATGGTACCGAAAGTATAAGACATAATTAGATGGATAACGTCACATAATATGACTTATGTATTAAAAGATATTGTGAAGGGTACATGCCAGAAAAAAAAATATCAAATAGCTGATAAATATATATACAAAGATCTTTACTGTGAAGAGGGGGAGTTAACAAAATAATTTCTATTTCTCGGGTGCCCTTGGTGTGATTTGAGTTGTACCTTTTCAAGTTGGACGTGCTTGAAGGAACAATTTATATTAATTTTTTCATCAGCTAGCCAAGTGTCGGGACTGTATTCATTCTTTATTGTGTGATTAGAAGCTTGGGAGCAGGATGATTTTCAGGTTTGGTACAGTGCACGGATATCTTTCTCTCTTTACCTGGATGGTGAGAGGTGGCAAATGTGAGAGTGCATGGCACGGGTTTAAGGAGCTGTTCTGATTGATTACATAGGCCAAAAGAATTAATATGTAAAGTGAAAACACTTTACAAATGTAATTGGAGACACCACATGTATGAATGGGACCTGAAACTTTCGTTGACAGATTGGCTCAAGTATTTCCTCGACACAATTTCAGGACTATTGTCACCCGGCAGACTATTTCTGGCAACAAGTGTATGGTATGAGCTTAATTGCTTGCTTTTGAAGTGTATCACATTTTAGTTCTCTATGATGGCATGTGCCTGCTTTGTTGTTAACATGCTTGAAGGCATCTAATCAATAAGAAAAGAAAAGTAGCCAAACAATCTCAAAAGATAAGATAAAGAGAAAAAAAAGAGAGCAAAGGACCATGCATAAATATTTGCATAATAAAAGTGGTGGGACATTCCATTTTGCTTTATCAAATTGCGGTGAATTAGAGATGGAAAAGGGTACCTTAAGTTGAAATCCACTATATGGAACGTCCGAACTTGTCTGCTCTATGGCCGACCCATCCACCTGCACAAATTCTAATGTTGTTCAAATCATTTTGTTCTACTTATAGTTCTTTTAAAATTAAAAAGTGCAATTACAGAGTTATAATTTTATTGCTTGCTGGTGTATTTTAGTAGAATGAATGAAACCCTTCAAACTTTGTTTTCTTAATTCCCTCTCTGAATTTGCATCGAGTTATACAACTCCTTTATGCACTCTATAGCAAGAGCAGGGAGAACCCATGTGGCCCAAAGGATCTCTATATATGTTTTGAGTAATAATTTTTGTTACTGCTGCATGTAAACGTAAGCTTAACAGTTGTAGAATCATCAGTGATGTATGATAGATGGAGGATGAACGTTAATTTTCATAAGCTTTAAGCAGTTACAGATGTACAATAAAACACATTTGGTGTCAAATTCAGCACAGGATGAGAATCCGGGAATTGGGTCAAATCCAAATATGTATGGTGACAAGAAAGTCTATCTAAACATATACAATAACGAACATATGGAGTCCACAACTATACTAGCATCCCGAATTGTCGTAATCAAAAGCAAACTCTAATTTGTTCTGAGCTTCTTGGCATCTTGAATTATGCCTAGGATTCGCAAAGATATTTCCCGGAAAGATATTTAACCCCAAGAACGCCCTAGAAACATGAAAGTGATATTTATGTTCCTTGCATCCATGCATTGACAGTTCATAATTTCTTTAATGCATTGTATGTAGTTCTGTCTGGGGATATATTCTGATCAAGTTATTAGCTAGCTAGAGCTACCTAGCTCTGGCATCTGCATGCATTGTACTTTTGGCTGATTGTTGTTGGTCTTCTTTCTAATGTGTTTACTCATTTGTTTTCATAAATGAATTCACGATCTTTTTCCAACGAAGGAGAAGAAATTGAACAAGTTTATTTAACTTCTAATATCGATCTCGCTATGGCATGAGAAAGTGGTCTAATGAGATAGCTTGTCATGTTTTGATGTAATCTCGATCGGGATGTTAATTAGGTGAAGTGGGATGAGTACAAAAGAAAAGATTCTCATCCTTTCAATAAACATATAAACTTCATTATGTATTTATTGTGGAGGGAGTCTGTGAAATGTGCTATTAATGAACATTAAATACAATTTTAGTGTATCCCTTAGGATTATGTCCACTGGCGTAAAATTCAGTAATTAACCGATTTGTGTTAGAAAATTTTAGAGGACATAAGTCTCGTAGAATTAATTGAAATATATGTAAACTGATCTGAACACTTACATTTAAAAAAAAAAAAAAAAAAAAAAAAAAGTTGGANAAAAATTAAATTTAAAAAAAAAAAAAAAAAAAAAAAAAAGTTGGACTTCCTCAATTAGTGAATTTATATTAAATGTTTGAATTCTTAATAATCCAAGTTATCGATATATATCATATATGTCTCATCGATCACATGTTTTTAATTATCAAATCAGTCTCGTCCATCATTTGAACACCTTGTTCTTGTCATTATAGTGCCTTTAATTGAAATTGTATGGGTCAAACAAGTCTGCGGAGTTGATTGGGAAGAATCATGTATTAGGAAATTGACACGATATGAATATTATTCCGAGACCAAATGTACCTAGAATTGATAGTCTAATTAATATAATCAAAGTATGATGTTTACTTGAGATTTTTTTTTTAATATATAGAATTAAGTAATTACCTATGAACCATACCAAGCTGTTGTGTCTATAACGTGAACAAATCAAGCTAATTATTAAAATTTATATAATAATTAAACGAATGTGCAATTGACATTATTTCTATCCATTAGTGGATTATTAATAATATATAATGTCATTATTTCAACAAAATGATTTTGGCATAATTAATCACATATGGTTAGTAGATTTTTGGTGCTATATGGTCCAAGGATCCCTAATAGACTCACAAATAATTTGTCCAATTGTCAAAACTTTCATTCTTGAGTTTGATTGATTCATCAAAAAAACTTTATCATCGTAATTCTCACTGTGTGTCTCATATATCATGTAAATTAACAACTATTTTTCTTCGGTCTCATCGATATATATAGATACAAAATAAACATATAGTTAAAAGAGAAAAATTAAATTTATGGGTTCTAAAAAGACTTACAAAATAGTCAACTTGAAAGTGTAATATTGAGAAGTTTATAGTTAATCACTTGATCAATGTGATGTTTTTTCTAGGGTCTAGCTAGGGGCACCATATATCCCCCACCAATATATATATATATATATATATATATTATGTTATGAGTAAAATATTAAATTGCAATTTTATACACTAGTATGTCTGGTAGTGTGTGATGATGAATGGAATATAGTATAGTAGTTTAATTAATTTGGGTTGAAAGATTGATGATGAGGATGATGGGTGTTGGAAAGTAGAGAGATGACAATCAACTTAAAGCATGCATTGTCCCATTCTTAGGTATCAACCATCCTTACTCTCACCAGCATGCCTCTGCCTTTGCCTTTGCCTTTGCCTTTACCACACCCCTTGTTTGTTTTTTTCTTTTTTTCTTTTTTTTTTTTATTTATATATAATTTATGCCAGCTAATTATTGTTACAATCATAATTAATTACTTCCACTTTCATTATTTTCCATCATATATTTCCATGAATATGAAGCAAGCAATTATTAGAGTAATCATATCAAACTCACAATTCCCTAGCTCAAGACTAAAAGCTCTTTAATTTACTTGGTTAATTAAGAAGTATTTAATGATATATATATATATATATATATTCAAATATTATAAACTGAAATTAATTAATGGTATATAAGTTTATATAGGAATGCAAATGGATGTGCATGCCTTTGATTTTTTGTTAAATTTTTTTTTGTGGTTTTAATTAAGGGTTAAGTTATTATAATTTATTTATTTTTACTTAATTATATATATATTTTCATAATCTTTGATTTATTACAATCTATTAAATAAATAAAAAATTAAAAAAATAGTTTTTTTTTGTATCAACTCAACAACTCTTTCTTCTATTAGATTTTAAAAATTAAATAATGATAAAATAATATCAAAAATTTAAATTATAATAGTCTAATATTTAATTAATGATGATTGGAAATACTAAAAAATCATAAATTGATCTAGTTTAGATATATAAGAGGTTACATATATATTATATATATATATATATAT
>JANLJB010029975.1:4910-19093 GCA_026212285.1 Bursera cuneata
TTGTATAACAAAGAAAACTTTGAAGTAGACATATGCCCAAGACGACGATGCCAAAGGTCTATGTCAGAAACAATTGAACTATTAAAAACTGAAGAAGGAACTGATATGTTAAGTGTAGCTACCAAAGAAGAATCTATGAATCCACCAGGCATAAAAGATGGAGAATCCACCAAGTAATAGAGACCCCTTTGCTGCTTACCCACTCCAATTGTCTTCATTGCACTCAAGTCCTGAATATAACACATAGATAAAACAAAAATTAGAAGACGTGTTCTTGATTTAGTGAGTTGGCTTACAGAAATTAAATTGAAATTAAAGGATGGTACACAAAGAACATTTGTGAGTACTAAAGACTCTGAAAGGAGAACTGTGCCTATATGTGTAACCGGTGCATGTTGTCTATTAGGTAGTTGGACATTGGATTTTGTTGTGGTGGTGATATGAGTAAGAAGAGACAAGGAGTGCACTATATGATCAGTTGCACCAGTCTCAATAATCTAAGAATTAGAATATGTAGTTTTTATGGTAGAAAAAACACATACTGAGGTTAGATTTACCTAGACTTAGAGCTACTGTTGGAGACAGAGACGAAGAGCTCTTGAGGAGATCAAGGATCTGATGACATTGCTTAGGTGTGAAAGGAAAAACCTGTGTCACTTTTGTACTATTTGAGGTAGCATCATTCTTGCTAATTTCTACAGACAATTGGTGTGCATAAGCATTCTGACCTCCATGTGACTTGTTCTTTATAAATTTGTAACCCGGAGGGTATCCATGTAACTGATAGCATTTATCAATTGTATGGTTATTATAACTACAGTGAGAACATATCATTTTTCCTTTTTTGTAAAAATTGGACCTAGATTTATCATCCTTACCAGGATTTTTACTCATGGCTGTGGATTGAACTTCAACAAAAGAAATATCCCTTTGTCGTTCTTCTTGGATAATCAACGAAAAAACCTTGTTGAGTGGAGGTAATGGATCATTAAGTAATATTTGACCACGTACCTTTGAGTAGGAATCATTCAGCCCCATAAGGAACTGAATGACATTGCCATTATGGCTTTGTTTTGCGGCTCCACAAGTACATTGCTTGGTACATGTATAATTGTTGAGCTCATCCCAAAGCCCCTTCAACTTGGTATAATACGAGCTGATAGATTGGTTGCCTTGTACCAAATTTGATAGATCCTTTTTAATTTGTAAAATTCGAGGTCCATTCGATTGAGAAAAATGCTCAGCAAGATCAGTCCATACCTCTACAGCAGTCTCCTTGTAGAGTACACTAGCAGCAATTTCCTTTGTGACATAGTTCAATAACCATGATAGGACCATAGTGTTACATCTCATCCAAGGAAAAAACATGGGATCCTTTTCAGCAGGCTTCTTAATAATCCCATCTAGAAAACCACACTATTCTTTGTTGTAAGAGCCAAGAGCATGGCCCTCTTCCAAGTGTAATATCCATCTCCTCCATTTAAACACTGTGAAACTAAAACAATTCCTGGACTTTCTCCATGATGAAGAAAATATGGATTGCCATGATTATCGATATTAGTATATGAGGATGACCCTATTGCTATAGTAAAAAAATCTGAGCCTGTCGTCATAGTAAAAAAAAAATGTTTGGTAGTGAGTAGAAAGAAAAAATTACGGAAGCTGAGCTTATTGCTCTGATACCATATAGAAGAAATAGACTTCTGAGAGTCTGATAAAAAATACTCACTGCAATGATTTCATTAATATGTTTTCTACTACATATATAGACTTATATCCAAAAGGAAGGAAAACGTAAATGGAAAAAAAAATCCCTAGCTACTTTACAGGAATTTGCTATACATAATAAATGTACAATTCTAACTAGGAAAAAAATATATCAAAAATATATGTTGTCTTCTATAACGGATTTGCAATGATATCCCATTTAATAAGACATGAAGAAGGCAACCTTCAAAAGCAAATCAAAAGCATATCAATTGTAGAATCAAGTCTTGACCATTGACCACCACTAGGATGATGTTGGATCCTGGGAGAACTTTTAAACTGTTTAAAATACAAATTACCTTCCCGGGAGAGTATCATTCAGTGTAAATTTTCATTTAATTAGTGGGAAAAAATAATCAAGTTACCTTCTACTTCTCTACTGTTCTATGAACCTCAAGCCTTCCCGGGTATGTTTGTTGTCTTCTGAATCAATATGTGGGTGTTTGGAGGTCTGCATAACTCTTCTGCATAGTCTAAAAGAACCAAGAGAGAAGACTAAGGGGCCGCACACTAGGTTTTATTTTTGTTTGTTCCATGTTATTCACTAATCAAAATTGTGGAACACCCTTGTTTATTAAAGCTTTAACCGTTTTTCTTTAAACCTCATCGTGTCCAGTTTTAAATTACTTTGCATGAGAGTATATAGAAACTTGCAACTAGGTGTTTAATTTAATCTCTCCTTGCGTATTTAATTGGGAAAATTAATTGACCCCCCAATTAAATTTTGATAAAACATTTAACTCTAAATTTTTGTTAAACTAACACCTATCTCCTAAAAACTAACACTTACCCCCCAGATCTTTGGGGAATAAGTGTTAGTTTTTACAGAAACATTGATAATTTTTAAGGGATAAATATTAGTTTAATAAAAATCTAGAATTAAGTGTTTTCTCAAAATTTAACTGGATAAATATCCCATATTTGATTTAATCAAATACAGCTCACCTTGTTTAGGTATTCGGCTAACTTAGATACCTAAAGAATTTAGTCTCATCAAACCCAAGCTAGGCCAAGAGTTATATATTATATGAGTCTAACCCATGTATTAGCCTAATTGATAAACGATTAATTAATAAGGTGCAATTAATTAATATTTAATTAGTTACATACCCATATGATAATTAATTGAACTCTTTAATTAATCTTTTAGCCCAAGAGTTTAAAAAGTCCTCTTCCAATTTAAATTAATGTCCGAGCTTATTAAAACAAGCCCAATTAAATTAAACTTGTCCTCTCAATCTAGTCCAGATTCAGATTAATCAAACAACACCTAGAGGATCTTTATGGATATATTTAATAGCAGACTTCAATTACTAGGGCTCAGGACCTTTTTAACTTATAAATATAATAGGCATAGTCCATTAACTTTGGTCATTCCACTAAAGACCTAAAGTTTCACTTTTGAATTAAATATTTTTATTAGAAAAGTTAATAATTAAATCTAATTAAATTATTCTTTTAAGCTTATCCATTGGAGAACAAGATTACGCAAATAATCTTATAGAATATTGATAATTGAAACTGGATTGAATTATTATTTATCCCTTCAATTACATCTGTCATTAAGTTAAGTTTACATTTAATGAATTAATAAGTTTCATGAACTACTTTCTTTAAATACTCAACCAAAATTTATCATTTAAGACCCTCTAAAACCCTTAGGGCAATGTTACTTAAACCTCTCAGAGTTATAAATTTTGTATCTATGAAATAGTAGTATATATAATGTTAGGATCCTAATTGCAAGGTATGGGACTTGAATCCCACATTGGAAGTATGGGCTTCTTAATTGATAAGAACCTTGGGAGAACCACACCCCAAAAGCTAGCTATTGAGGTGGGAGAGCCCAAAGCCTTATAAACCCCACACAAGAAGCCCATACTTCCAATGTGGGATTCAAGTCCCATACCTTGCAATTAAGATCCTAACATTCCACCACGCTCCGCAGCCTCGGCGCCCACGCAGGCTGGCTATGCACTTGTTCCTTGACTAGTCCCGGGCGAACACTGCAATGCCGGCGTCACCACCTGCGCCGCACGATTGCGACCGAGAGACGTGATGTAGGCTCTGATACCAATTGATAAGAATCTTGGGAGAACCACACCCCAAAAGCTAGCTATTGAGGTGGGAGAGCCCAAAGCCTTATAAATCCCACATAAGAAGCCCATACTTCCAATGTGGAATTCAAGTCCCATACCTTACAATTAGGATCCTAACATTATATATCATTTCATTGGAAACTAATTGCAACAAGAATGGAAAGGATGTGCTATCTACATAAATGTAAGTAAAGGATGTGCTATCTCCATAAATGTTGTATAAATGTTGTAATAAAAGGAAAGGTTATGCTATCTCCAAATCAAATATGGTTAATGAAAGGAAAGGATGTGCTATCTCCATAAATGTAATTAATCAACTTTTTATTGGTTTTGACAATTTCATCTGTTTGCTTTGGATTCCATGTTTAGTCAGAATTCAGAGTGTTAATTTGACTCTTTGGAAATGTGAAGAAGTGATCTAATCACAAACTCATTACTAGATTTAAGAAAATCATTTTCACTACTAAAACATGTGGCATGTTTAAACAGAGTAGTTGCCTGTAGTTCAAACATTTTGAAAAATGAAGTGGGTTTCATTCAGCTCAAAATCAAATTACATGGCATTACATTCTAATAGATTAGATTGGATTTTGCCAAATTTATTCATTCTAATTCCATAAACACCTTTACCATAATTACTGCAATCTTCCAATTTCATTACTTCCTTAATGTCAAGTGACTGAATCTCGCATTGCCTACCAAATCATTAGATTTGTTACTTAACATGTCAAATATTAAAGGCTAAAAAACCATTCATGCCCAATACAACATAAGACTTGTATTGTATACTTCCATTATTTGTCTACAAAAATTTTGTGTTTTTATTTTCAAAATGATATAAATTTTATGTTTTTATTTTTAAAATGATTTAGTGATATTTAATGAGATATGTGATTGATATTGAATTTTGAAAAGGATATGTAGTTAATATTGATTTGAAATGCATTGAAGAATGTGTATTTCTAGAAAATTATTTTCTGGAAACGTAAACGAATATCATGATATATAAATATAATTCACAATGTACAATAAACTAGTTATATGACAAATACTTTCTTAAAGTTATCGTAACTTGCGTCCCATTAATTTTAATATTAATAGAAACCCTGTTTCAACTTGAGAGGTGTCTGGAAATCACAATGGAGATCATGTTTAGAATCTCAGCTTGAGCATTTCTTATGTCAATATAAATATACAATGAGAATGAGATCTACTACATCTTGTTGTCAATCATCGTAATGTCAAAATTTTCATTCTAAAGTATATACTTTAAGTGGAAACGGTTTATTTCTTGACAGATTTCAGAGATTAACATGCTGAGCACTACACAATTATTGAAAAGAAGACTTCATTATCCTTCACATAGATATCTTATGAGCATATCCTGGATTTCAACTTGTTTCAATACTCACAGCAGGGCTGTCACTCTTATCTTCAGATTCTTCTGGTGTGCTAGGAGCTTCCACATTCTCAAGCTTCGAGACACGAAACATCGCGAGATGGGTATCCCCTGGAGAAAAACAGAACTCAATTAGGCATCAAAGGTTGAACATTAGAAACTCAGACACCACTAACTCATCCATAAGGGCAATAATGTTTTCAATCAAATGCACATTGGTTTTCAAATATTTATCAAAATCGTTCCACGAAATGGCATTCAGAGATTTTGACAGAGAGCAGATTTCTGCAGTGGAAACTAGTATTAACCCTCCTAACTATAAACTTTGGTCCAATATTGGTTTAATTTCATGTTAAGGTAAGGCATCCAGGAAAGTTGAACAATGAGAAACAAGTGTAAAGAAAATGTGTAGGATTCAGTGAGAGAAATAGTACCAAATGTAATACAACTGCCAGGAGACGCAGTGGCAACAACTCCAGGTCTCAACCGCTTGTCATCAATAAATGTCCCATTTGTACTGTCCAAATCTATAACCAACAGATTCTCTCCTTTCTTCTGAATACGGGCATGCAGACCAGACACTGTTAAAAGTTACGGAAATATGTTTGACATAAGAGAACTTCAAAGATGATACATCGAGGAGCAATTATATTTGCAGAATATTGCAACAGAAGTTTAAGTCAAATGCTATATATGAAGAGGATATCAAACAGATAAAAAAGGAATAACTAAATATGTATGTTTGTTTGAACCAGTTCTAGATGTGATTATTAATAAGATGAAAATGAAAGAGATTATAATCTGTTGCAAGTATTTAAAGCTAGTTCAGATGTTGATAAGAGATAAATGGTATAGATTTATGTAATTCAAACTGAAGGATACTAAAATATATTTATAGTTTGAAAGCTGTTTGTTTACTGAGAAAATGAAAGAAAATAAAAGAAAGCATATTAAATTAAGAGAAAATACAGAATTCTGAAATTGCAAAAATTTCTGGAATTTAAAGATTCATATATCTGTAAGGTGTGTTTCAAGCTATTTATATGACATAATAGTTATTTTTGCAACATTGTCGTATGCCCATATCTTGATTTGCATACTCATAAGGTATTATTCGCTTTAGGTAGTAGCCTACACGGTTTTGCACAATTTTGTTTTTGAAAGGGTCCTTATAAAAAACGGTTGGCCCCTCCTCTTATAAGGTACAACCTACCCAGTACATTAACTGATATGGAATAAATCCCAACCATCATTGAACCCCAGCGGGCACACTTTTCTTATGACTTGTTTTAATAGTTGTTATATTTTCTGTTTGACCTGCTCACATGGCTTGTTGATTACATTTCTATTACACACAGTTGCTAACAAGGAACAGTAGTTGTATGCAGATAGTTTTAATCACAGTTGAAAAGACAAAATCGACATAAGATTTATGTTGGGGCAAAAATATGATATTGAAAGTGCAGAATACCTGTTGCAACTGGGATCACCATGTCTGCTTTCTCAGCAAGACGGCCTACAGTCACCTCACTCTAGATAATGTTCAAAACAGTCCAGTTAACTTGGGGAAAGCTAGGATAACACAATTACACAAACATATAAAACAGGCAATATGAGGCACAAGAATTACTTACAGAAGCAATTACGAATGCATCTGGCATTGGAACCTTAAAACCAATGTGCCTTGTGTCGCCATCACCTATGATTTATAAGGATAAAAGATAAATTCATTTCTTTAAATACTGAATCAAATATAGCACCAAGAGAAGTTCTCTAGCGAAAACCAAAAAACACGTTTAGATCTTTTAACTGGGAGGAGCAAAAATACTATAATACTTCTTTGTAAATTCAGAATTTATGTCCCGCAATCCCAGAAATTTTTACCAGAAGAACTAATTCCAACACTTATAATACAATTTTATTAATTAGTTGATAACTTATAGTGATGTAAACTTTTGAAACTTAACTGTAAGGCAACATTTACAAGTGTACTTCAGTAGAAATATATATAAAAGTACTCTCATGATTCTCAATTCTAAGCGATTAGATGTTTTCATGGTGCAAACCTAAACTGGGCCTACAAAAAAAAAAAAAATCTCAGACCAAAACTTTTGTGAATTGAATTGCAAAAGATTGTCAACTTATCTACAGATGTAACTGAAAGATTCAGAATAACTCAAAATCTTCAAATCAGCTTTGAATAAAACTGTGTTTAGGGCAATGCTAAAATACGCAGAAGACAACCCAGTAATCATCTAAGAACTTTTGATGATCTCAATTATCCACCAATTAAACCCAGTTTGGACTTTCAGTGTAATATTAAATTCAATACGAAAAAAAGAAACTTTTAACGTTGCAGATATTATTCATAGACTGCAAAAACAACTACCCATTTATGTTTGAGGCAGAAATCAATGTCTTACCAACAGGTTGAAGAAGCCATCTTTCTGAAACATCTGTTGAGATGCTGCTCTCAGCTTCAGAAGCATTTACAACACCTACACTTCTCTGTCTCTTCGCTTGAATTCTAAGGCCTTGTAGCTGTTGAAAAAGAAGCTTAGTCTTGGAGGACTGAGAAGGGAGTGAATCAGAAACAAGAAGACAGGCTTTGGAATGGAAAATGGATGGTGAAGAAGTGTTTGAGAAGCTTGGAAACTTGGTTTGGGAAAGAGAGTGCAAAGTTATTTCCATTTGCTCAAAAATCTGTTAGCTTGTTAAAGAGTAGCGTAGTTTGCTTTATAAGAACCTGAGGGGATGAATAGCTTTTCGTGCACGTGTTAGAAGTATGTGGCAACAATTTAATGCTACGATAAGGATGTAGATAACAAAAATCTTCAAAGTTAGAATCTCAATTGCTTGGGATTCAGAAACAGGAGGCAAATTAAAATAACGGTACGATTGAAGAAAAACCTGTAAAAGGTAACTTAGATAATAGTCTTACATATGCCCCAAAAGAAAAAAAGAAAATGTTATAGATAGATGATCATTTGGACACAAAAGTAAATCTACAGAGTAAATCTATATATATAATATTAATATTAATGTATTTTGAAAATGACAGCTATTATATTTAATCTCAATACTTAAAAATCACAATGATTCATAACTTACTAATAAATTGTGTAAATAAAAATGAGATCTTAGTCATATATATATATAAAGGATATTTATCACACGGCCCCAATGTTTGTCAAAACGTCGCCGCACCTCTAGCCTTTCCAAAAATATTCACGTTACCCCTAACAGTTAGTCTTTGTTTCAATCCCTAAAATATCTTTTAATGTATAAGAGTACTATAACAAATCCCAAAATTTATCCCAAAATCATACATATCAAATGATATGGCTTTCGCCCAACGCTATCGTATCATTCATTGCATCATTACATAATCCACATATCAATTATTAATGAGATCTATATCATTTTAGATCTAAGTTTTGGGATACCATATAGAAAGAGTAGCATTCTTGTTATGTATAATAATTTATCTTTAACACTCTTTCTCTTTCTATCAAAAACCTTAGAATTAATCTAAATCCAAATCCAAATATAAATTAAACGTTTAAAATCCAATTTAAATAATTTTGGATTCTTGATTTCAGATTCTCAAGCGTATAAAGGACATTTCATTAGCTAGTGTTAAGATAAGCGGAAAAAAGATAATGACAGAGGGTCGTGAGCATATTTTCGAAGAGATTGGAGGGACGATTATGTTTCAAAAAACCTTAGGGGTTCCTAAATAAATACCGTATAATAATTATGAAACTCTTAAAGAAAATACAAATCCACCCAAAAATTTAATCTATTAGATAAGACAATTAATGTTTTTATTCTTAAAACTCTCTTCAATCATCTAAGCCTCTAAGGGCTCAAAATAACCATGATAGAGTTAGATTAATATGTAGAAAAGCCGAACAAAGAGATGCAGATATAACAAATTAAGAAAAATAATACCTTAATTGATGTAAGATATGAAAATTAATCCAAGAGAAAAAAAAAAACATCTTAATTATATGGTTAAGAATACAGAAGTGTATGCTATGCAAATATAAGGCATTAACAATATACATCAATAAACGAACTTCACGTTGAATTGATTAATTAAATTAAAGTTGGTAATGGTAAAACATACATATCGAAGCAAAGAGTTGAAGAGTAATGTTAACTTTCCCATGTGCCATAAACAAAATTTTGTTAAGAGTTACTAGAATGATAAAAGAAGCATAGTTGAAATAAGAATATTTATGAATATATGATGAGCGAAGTTAAGAGGGTTACGCTTATCTCTTTGATAAATCAATGCTAACAATAAAACGAAAACTTTTTCTCTTGAACAAAACGTTGGAGGAGATTCTTCGTGTTGGGATGGTTCCACTCAGTGACGGAGCTTCGTTATGGCCAAGGGGGTCATGGCCCCCCAAAGAAACAAAAAAATCAATGTTTTTATGAATAAAAAATTAAAAAAATAAAATAAAATTTTACCTGTTGGCCTCCCTCAAAAATTTGAGTTTTTTTAGGCCCCCCTAAAAATTTCTTCTAAGCTCCATCACTGGTTCCACTCAAGTGAATCCCACCATGCTTTCGGAGAGAATGAAGGAAATGGTTGCCCATTGTCATCCATCAAAATAGTTATTGAGACATCTTGATTGTGGTAGAGGTAAGTATAGGTGGTAAGTCTTGCAGATTGTGGAACTTCACTCCCAAAGATTCCAACTTCCTCCAACTTGCGACCTCTTTTTGTTTTGCAAATGTGTCATCTAACCTCAAGTGTTGAAGACCTTGATGTACCTAATTTTGTAATCCCTGAGGAATGTTTTTAATAGATGCATAACCAAGATCCAACTTCTTAAAAGCCCCAAGTTTTGTCAAAGAAGGCACATCTCTTAAATTAGGACAACCACGAACCAAGAAGGCAGTGAGGCTTTTCATGTCAGAGATAGAATTTGGTTGATGTTTATTTCCAGCATATGAAAGATCAAGAACCTTAAGCCCCATCATCAGCACAAAAAAAAGATTCATGGATCTGTTCTAGACCAGAATTACTTTGTAAAAGTAAGGTTGAAAGTGTTGTGCATTCCAAAAGTAGAAATGTCATGTCTACGGGAATTTTTAATATGTTGTTCTGCATTAAGGAAACCTTCTCAAGATCTTTTGTCCATCCTCCATCGTTTGGTAGATATCTCAATCGCTTGCCAGCTCTTACCAAATATTGAGGACTTGAAATTGTAATAGACAATGCAATGTCTCTCACCAAATCATGCATCTTCATATATTTTCCATCTCTGCCACTTTCTAATAAACTGTTGTTTTCAAGCCTATTTAAATTGGCATGGCCTTCATTATGCATTTTTTGTCTAGTCTCCATTTCATCTATGTATCCCTCCACAATCCAATATTCTATTAGTTGATAGTCATTAATTTCCCAATCTTCAGGATATAAAGCACAACATAAGAAGCAATATTTTATTTTTGGATCTCTCAGACGATCATAATTGAATTTCAAACACTCAAATACCTCATCTGTCCTACCTTCAACAGTAGTAGCTTCGCTGCTTTTAATTCATTCAATACATTCTCCCATGTACAAATATCACACACTCCTTTCACACTACTGCCAATTGTAGCATGCAAGAGGCAAACCACCACATCGCTTCACAACTTGTTTAAGAATTAATTCTAAAGTTGGAATGTACAAAAATTCATGTCCAACTTTGTTTATGAATAAATTTAACGCCTCATTTGCTGAAAGAGGTTTAACCTTCACTACATCTCAACTCATGGATCTAACCACCTGATCGAACGGGGCTGTTAAAACTAATTTGCATCCATTGGATATATTTGGCTCAGGAACTCCAACATCCTCAAGAGAAAAGCTTTTCAATACATCATCTAAAATTAACACATAACTCTTTATTCCTTTCAACATCTTTGATAAGTTTCCTGCCAATATCGTTTCATTATCTTCATTTGATAGATTTACACCTAATGAAGATGCAATGCTTTTCTGCAACTTAACAACATCAAACTCCTTAGACACACAGTTGCCCAAATTACTTTATCAAATTATTTTTTCTTTTAAGAGTTCGTTATTAATGTGTTTGATGATAGTTGTTTACGTATCCCTCCCTCCCACAAACTCCTATTTTACATACCTTATCACCAAGCAAGAGCTCCCAAATTTTTTCTTTGACATCAGTTTCACCTACCATTTCTGGTGTTGGTAATGTCATCCCAATACTTGAAGGAGCGTCAATTATCAAACTACCAAAACTGCTACCTTCGTTATAAACATCAATCATTTCTTTTCTTTTTATCAACAAGTTTAGCTCGCCAAGCGTGCAAAGATGGTTGCCCTTGCTGACATTGTCTTCAATACTTTCTTTCTCACCAATGATCCGTTTCACTTTCTGATCCAATTTTCAACTTCTTTCCTTACTACTTTTTCAGAACGAAGCTCCACACTCAATTTTTGTTCTATATCTTCTGTACGACTACTCAGATCCTCTTTCTTGGTTTTGAATAAATAATTAAAAAATAAAAGAAAAATAAAAATAAAATAATTGTAATAAATAGTGAAAACAAAAGTTGTAATTGAATTATTAAAAATAGTTCCAGTAAATAAATAATTTACTATCGATCAAACACCTGGGTTAAGGAAGCCTATAAAGTTTATTGGTTACTATCCATCATTTTTGTGGCAACGTCACTGACAACCTTTGCTACTGACAACCTTTGCTATCCGACAAAAGTATTTTCGTTTCTTAACTTTTTTTAAGAAAAAAATATTACTTAAATTATATAATTATAATTTATTTAATAAATAATTATTTAGTCTAAAAAGTTTTTGTATATAAGAATGTTTTTAGGAGTTTTCATTTGTTGTAACACCCGAGGTTTCGGTTTTGGTCACCTAAGGTTTTAAGGATCTAATGTCATGTGACACTTGAGTTATCAAGGGTTTAGATTTGGGATATTGCTCTAAACCTCTATATAAATTTTGAGAAAACACTTAACCTCAGGTTTTTATTAAACTAACACTTATCCTCTAAAAATTAACATTATTTCTCCAAAAACTAACACTTATCCCCCAAAAATTTGGGGGTAAGTGTTACTTTTTATAGGATAAATTTTAGTTTAATAAAAATTTGAGATTAAGTATTTCTTAAAATTTATTTGGGGCTCATTGAAATTTCCGTTTAGATTTAATTATTTAGTCTAGAATGCTTGTGAAAGAAGATGAAAAGTGTAATATTTTGCTATAAGAGGGAAAGTGTGACTACTTTTTACCAAATTAATTAAGGCTCGAAATGGTCTGTTTTAATTATAATAAGGAATAACTTAAATGATTAAATCTAAGCTATTAATTATTATAAGTGTCACATGGCATTAGATCCTCTAAACCTTACATAAAATTAGATGAGTTAAGGTTCTTAATCTTTTTGTTTCATAAGATTTTTGTTTTATAAATTAGATGGATTAATTTTATAATTCTAATTTAAGTTGTGGCGACCCGAGTTCCCTTATATAGGAATCTCGGAGGCCAACCATGTAAATATGATGAAATAAAATGAAAACCACGCAATTATCCATATATTTATACATAAAACATAAATTTTCATACAAATTTTCGTAAATCTTTTACATGTTGTTTGAAAATACATAATGCATGTAGTGGTTCATTTTATAAACTCCCAGAAGTCTCTAAGTGAGCTTCGAAACATCCCCGCCCGATGTCTGACCTCTAGTACCTGTGGAAGGAAAGAGGTGAGCAACACAGTCCAGTAGGAATCTCACAACATACACAAAACTATAGCATTTTAATTTAAAGCATGCACAAGATCACCACCAAGTTTCATAATCTCTGACTCTCACAAAATAGAATACGCATGGGCATGGCTAAGGCCTAACACTGTACACTGGTGTCACAAGTGTTTCCCCTTAGGTCTCTCAACATACACGTACACATCTAAGGCCTAGCACTGTACCTGGTGTCACAAGTGCTTCCTCTTAGGTCCCTCAATACATACAAACGATATCCAACACAATCGCATTCATACAAATCAACCATACATCAATTCCAAATCACATCTTCCATGTTCTATCTCATGCATCTAACTCAATTTCTATTCATTCTGCTAAATCGTGACATATCATTCGCATTCATACAAATCATCCATACATCAATTCCAAATCACATCTTCCATGTTCTATCTCATGCATCTAACTCAATTTCTATTCATTCTGCTAAATCGTGACATATCATTATTTTATGTAATTCGCTCCAAAATAACCTACAACACACATGGGGGTGTGTAACACATCCAAATCTACACATATTCGTCAACGAGCAAAACTCATATCCAATCTCACGTCGAAACCCGCATAACTTGTGTGACCCAAAACACTATTCATGTAAAAGCATCACATTTCTACTTTTCTAGCTCAAATGTGCAATAAATCTCTACAATCCACTCAATAATCCCATATACGGTTCTAATCCAACGACCCAAGTGGAAAATAATCTAAATCTAACCAAACCCTAACTCACATTCACAAAATAAACTGATTAAAATGAAATAGAAATGGATAGATGTGATTTCCCTATCTTGGATTGTCGATACGTGTTGTAACCCGGATTTTCGGAAACAGTGTTTTAGGGGTATGAGTGAAAGATTCCAAAGTTGGAAATCATAAAATGGTGGATTTTTGGTATTCATGGGGTGACACGGACGTGACGACGTCATGTAGATGAGTGTTTAGATATTTTCGGGAGTTTTCTGGATTTTGGACTAAAACGTAATTTTACGTGGGTTCGTCGGATTTTCGCCTTTAGTGGCCTATCGTGACATTTTGAGAGTCACGTCAGTGGAAAATGAATGAGGATGAGTCGGCGATGAGGTGCCGAGACTTTGGGGTCG
>JANLJB010029976.1:171-19099 GCA_026212285.1 Bursera cuneata
CTTAGCCGAAGGTTAATTTTGAGCGTGATCACTATCATATCATAGAATTTTGAGGTTTTAATTAGAAATAATTTTTAATATGTGGATCTATATTCATACTATTTGATTTGCTGAGGTTGTTTCGGAAAAAGCTTTCAAAGATCTCATTTATCAAAGAGACAGAAAAAATCAGAAATAAATAATTATTACTATTAAATTATTTATTGCTTAAATGTAAGGAAACAAATAAGGGGTTACAGTTGGCATGAGAGAAAATGAAAGAGAACAAAGTTGGGCAAATATTTTGGGGCAAAAGGAACTTTGGGTTTCAAAATTCATAACTAAACAAATTTTTTTTTCAGTGTAAGTAAGTTTTCTTATTGTTGTCAACTTCAATATAATTATCGTATTTCAATTTTCCCTAGCTTTTATGTTGCTTATATCATATTAATAATATTAAAAGTGGTATAAAGGGATGATATTGCAAGAATTCAAAAATGGAAGCTAAAATGAGAAATAAGAAAGTGAGAGAGAAAGAGTATATTACTTTGCAATTCATATCTCATTGTGCAAGAATTACTAAGCAGAAACCTTCTTTATATGTGCTTTATAATTGCCCACTTATCCAATTCTTGAGGGCCTGGTTCTTATAACCATAAATCGACTTATAAGTTAAAAAGGGTCAAGCCTCGTATAAGTACTTCAACTTAAGTTCTCTTGCCAAATGTGAGATCTCAATAGCGCCCACCCTTCAAAAACAAACGCTCTTGTCATTTGCATCTCGTACATGGCCTCTGTGGGAGGCTTTTATTAGAATGGATACTAGATCCACAAGATCAAAGGAATGGGACGCCAAGCCACCACTTGACCTAAGAAGGACCTGTATAGGCTATTAATTGTTGAGGGCCTGGTTGGACTACAATTTAGGGAGGGCAAACCTCATATAAGCGCGTCCACTTAGGTTCTCCTGTCCAATGTGGGATATCAACACCAATAAAGTTTGGCAAGTGCATGTCAACTTGGCATCATATCAACTTTGTAGCTCAAAAGCATCTGTGTACAATATGTGATATATTTCTGACATCACCACCGATTGCCCTATCTCTCCGCTCCACCCATGGTCCGACCCATGTGTGCCTTTCAAGCCAATTGGATCAAGCTCCAACAAAATCGAATCCAAAACAAGCTTTTCCTTTAAATACAAATAGGTTACTTGGGTTCTAACTCAACCATGGATTGCAATATAATCCAATTAAATCTCAATTAGTTGGACTGTAATGCCTCCCAAAATGTTGAGTTCGATGTTAATTTTATGTTATAATTGTTGTTTTTGCTTTCATATGTATGTAGGAATGTTTTAGGAAACTTTAGGTTTCATTTGGTTCCATTTTGCCTTAGTCAATTTTTGCTCAATTCAGGTAACTTAGTAAGCTCAGCGCTGCGGCGCTCACATACGACCGCCATTAAGATACAAAGTTAGAGAGCTCAGCGCTGCGACACCCAAAGGCTACTGCCGCGGCGTTCAACCCCGAGAATTCAAATTTTGCCCTTTTTTATTTTGTTTGTAATGGTTAAGTGATGAGCATTTTTGTCCTTCCGTTTCCTGTGAGCCTTGCTTTGTTTAAAGGCCATTTCTCCTTTGTAACACTTAGACTTTGATAATTTGAAATTGACAAACACTTTATGTGTGGAGAGCTCTCTCTCAAACCTATCTTCTTTTATCCAAATTTAAGCCAAGAATTTGGTATTGGATGTAGCTCCAAGTTGGTGGATGATATCCTTTATGCTTGAAGTCTCATTTGGCAACTTATTTATCTAGTAAGTTTATCTTTTCTTGTTATTGTTAAGTTGTTGTTTGTTGTGCATGTTGGAGGATGCAGTTTGTGTTCATGTTGTTAGAATTGATGTTATTGTGAAGTGTGAGTGTTGAATATTGAAGTGTGGTTATGTTAGGTTGAATATATGTTGATTTGGGGTTGATTTAGTGTAGAAAATTAGGGTTTTAAGAGGGATGAACAATGATCCCGAAATTGGTTGTTGAGGGGCTGAAAATTGCATGTTTTGGGTGTTATTTGTGGCCCAAAATATAACAATATGTCACAACTCTCTTCAATGCTTATTACAATACTTTTCCATTTGGCTTTTATTCCCACATAAGTCAAATTTGGACCTACAACACTTGTGTAAGAAAACAATTGAGTTGTGTTAGAGTAGTTACGTGGCTGTGTTGCTTGAGTGACAATAGATTGTGGTATTATGTGAAATGAGTCGGCTGTGGTGGAACTCCACATTCACTTGCATCACAACACTCCCCTTTAGAGATCCACTACTTTAAAATAACTGTATTTGACTTTGCTAAGGAAGAACTTGTTGGAATAAAAACCTCAATAAGGAAACATAATTATATGAAGCAACTTAAAGTGATGTTGGACTGCCACTATCTCACTAAAAACCTTGTCAAGAAAACCTAGTGAGACAAAAACTAATCAAGGAAAAAAGAGTACAATACATATGTCCTAGTTATGCTCCCCTTGATAAATATTTCTTTGCTAGATGGGAAAATTATGGTAAAAACGCCACCCTCATCTATTACATATTCCCAAAAAAAAAAAAAAAAAACAAACCCAAACAAAAGTAATAGAGGTTAATTTAAATGGCTAAAAGGAACCCCTCAATTACAACAACCAACAACATTTACATAATCAAATATTTAAACAAAACACATATCAGCATACATCCTGCTCAAATGAATTGATTCAAAGAGATTTTCATCCCAAATCTGAATATATATATATATATATATATATGAAATGAAAGAAAAATCAGATTCGAAATTGTAATTGAATCACATCAAATGTCAAGTTAGATTAAATCAAAATATAATCCAACAAAAATTGCAATATTTTCAAAAATTACATGACAACATGCATATATGATGAAAATTTAGTAATTAATATGATAATTAATTACCAATATATTAATAAATAATTAATATAACTCTTTATTATTTACACGATTATGAACAATTAATAAGACTATATTAATTGCATGAATTAATAATTCATTATTAATAACACAAGAATTAATTGAACAATATAATAATAATTGAACATTAACAATATACTTCAATTAGTAACATAATTTCACAACATTAATTAATAACATGCTTTCACAACATTAATTAAACAATAATTAATAAATGAACTATAATTATAGAACAATTAGTGGAGTTTAAGGAAACAAAATTGAGACTAGTGTGTCACACAATTTCCTTAAAACAAATTCGCTCCTTACCTGCTTAAGTTTGTTTGGCGCTTATTTCTGAGGATACAACGATTTCAAGTTTCTATCGAGCACCTCAAAAAGTTGCTTCTATCAAACCGAACACATTGCTTGAGCTCTATCACTCATAGAGAAAACCAGAAAAGATTGACAAAGAGAGGACAAAGAAGAGAGAGCTTTGCTTTTCTCTTGGGGTGCTTTACAATAAGCCAAGATGACTCCTTTTATAAGTGAAGAAAATGAGAATTACGAATTTGGGCTCTTAATGTGGCTTTGTGTGGATAGTTATAACAATAAACCCCTTCCATTATGATGACCATTACAAGCCATTAAGCCATGCAATGAAGCCCAAAATGTTACACGCCTTTCAATTTCAACATTAATATGTCAAAACATATTTTTGACTTTATTATTTTCCATTAATTGGCTTGTTTAATTAGAAATAATAAAAAGAATAACAACAAAAACCAAGCCCATTAAAAGGAGCAAATTTTCTACCTAACATTCACGTACGCAGGACACATGCACATGGGCCCAAATCCCAAGCCTAGGCCCAAAGATTTGCATCCCCTTGCGGGCACATACAAGAGAGAGCCTCTATGTTATAAATTCTAACTTATTAAGATTATGTAATCATATACAAGTAGACTTAGTTTTCCATACTTTTCCCATGTGAGATGAAAGATTTTTCGTTTCAATTTTTTCCACCTCATGAAGGCACTTTGAATAATAATTTTTCATTCACTCGTTCATTATTTTGAGCATATGAGCATACCATTTTGAAGTTCTCTCAGAGAAGAATTCAAATCAATCGAGACAATCCACTAATATGAAGTGAGTCTCATTCAATTTGAAGCTCCAAAATAGCTACTTAATTATGTTAAAAACATAATTTTTCCACACAAAACACATAAAAATCCTAAAATAAAGCATGTAAGATCATATCTAATCAAATCAAACTACATGCACATAATAAAAAATGTACAAATGCAAATTTACATATGCTAATTTTGTTAGATCTCATCACCAAAATAACACATGCAACCATTCAAATCATAAACTTGCAATATCATGTAATAAACACATTTAAAACATCAATAGCATGTCAATACCGAATTATAAATTGCATTAAAAATACAAACAACAAAGCTAATTGGTGGATTCGCCAAGATCTAAGTAAATAACATGAAAAAGAGAGCTAAAATCAAAGATTAAATGCTCCTCGAAATCAAATGGCTCTAATACCATTTGTTAGGGACCAGATCTAAGCCATGAATCTCATTACAAGTGAGATATTCTTCATCCACGGACTTGCAAGAACAAAACAATTTCAAGTCATAACATAATAATAAAAAGTAAAGTGATACAACCTTTAATAATGTCTTTACACTACTTGGAGTCACAGATTTGTCCTCACTCTCTAAAACGCACAAGTGGGCATGCAAGGGAAGAAGAACATGTTCTTCTTATCAAACCGAGAGTGAACATGGGTAGGGATTTATGGACTAAAAGCAACCATAACAAGAGAAACAATATTTCTCTAAGTATATATGCAAACCGTGTATAAACAAGGAGGATTTAACGTTTATCTCTTTAAGAGAGAGGTTTTTGGGGTTGATGACATAAGAGAGAGAGCATTATCCAAAAGATGAGGTAAAATTGGATAAAAAAAAGAGGGATAAATACGTAAATATCTTCAAGGTATATCAAAAGTAACAATTTCACTTCTATTTTTCAGAAAGCAAAATAGATACCTCTGTAGTTTGCTTCGTTACTGAATCTGTTAATAGATCTGTTAGTGAAAGTGAAACTTGTATGGAAAGACAAAAATAACCTGTCTTGGTAATTGGATAAAATATTAGAAAAAAAGAGGGAGGGGAGGAAACAGTCGAGAGAGAACTCTCTCAACTCTCTCGGGCGTCCCGCCGGTCGTCGCTGGATTTTGACTGCCGCCATCATCACACCGCCGCCTCTCCCACTTGCTCCTTTCCACTCACTTGGCCTCGTCTTGCTTTGGCCCACCAACCACTCACGCCCATTGTCTTGCAAAATCCATTAATTAGTTTCTTTTAATTTTAAATAGTTTTCTAATTAATTTTTTGATTTTAAATAGTTTCTCAATGAAAAATATAATACTGTCCTCATACTGTTTCATATCCAGTAACGGAAGCAAATTACGAGCGTCTTTATGTTACTTTCCGAAAGATTAAATTACGGGGGTCATGGTATTTAAATTTTGGGAGAATAGATTAAATTTGGGTTAAAAATTGTATTTCTGCTTCGAGAAAAGGGGTAAGTTGAAGCTGACCAAGTGTTGGAAGGTGACTGATGCTTTAACAGTTGGGAGGGCTAAGTGTTTTTAAAAAACCCCAAATAAAACGAGCCGTTAGATTGGGGTTTTCCTTAAGACCAATCCAACGGCCAACCCTCTCCGTTATTTCGTGCAAATTGGTCCCAACAGTAACAAAACGCAGCCCGCAAAAGCTAAAACCTTCAAGCCTCCTCGCAAACTCCATTTCCGCTGCCAAACAAAAAACAATGGGAAGCACTACCACCGGAGACGACCAGACACTCCCGAAGCTTCCGATCCCCGGCAAGCGTAACGTTCTCATCACCAGCGCCTTGCCTTATGTCAACAACGTCCCTCACCTCGGCAACATCATCGGCTGTACGAATACCACTACCGATACGAATTCGAATCTCTTCTGTTCTCTCTCTTTCTCTCGATTGATTGTTTTTATTGAATGAAAGTTTTGGTTTTGGTTGTGGCCTCGCCCTGGCAGGTGTGCTGAGTGCTGACGTGTTCGCTAGGTACTGCCGTCTTAGAGGCTACAACACTATTTACATATGCGGGACTGATGAGTACGGCACCGCCACCGAGACTAAGGCCATGGAGGAGAATTGCACGCCGAAAGAAATTTGTGACAAGTAACTATCTCCTCTTATTTTCTATAAGGATATCTAGTCGCTGTTTTATTTCATTTAATTGTTTATGGAGCATGTTCCCAAAAGAATAGTGCTTTAGTAAAAGGTACTAGGCATGTTAATGGATTTTTGAGAGCTTAAGTGTACTATATGATTACTTATGCAGTATATATTGTTCCCTGTATTTAATTAAATTAATGTAAATTACTCCTCTGCGAGGAAAATGTTCATGTTTTAAGGGAAAAATTCGTAAGCTCCCCTGAGTTTGATTAAATTATGGATGGAACACTAATTGGAAAGTAGGCATTTCATAAGTGGGGAAATTTCTAAAATATCCTTAATTTTAAGTTTAATTTCAAAAATAATCCCGCCTCAAAATTTTTTTCACACCACAGCCTTGTGCTTGAGCACAGCCTGCTCTATAGCTATCTAGTTGCCGACCATAGCTGCTGAGTTTTCGAATTTTGATATTGAGCTATCTAAGTTTTGAGGCTATGACATAGAAATTTTTTTAAGCGGTGCTATTTTTGGAAACACACTTAAAAATAGCCTTTATATTCTAAAGTTTCTGTAATAAATTTTTTAGAACTTTAGGGGGGCTATCTTACTGATTTTAAGGGTGGTTAATGGCAATTTGTAGAATATCAAAGAAGATTTTTGATGAATTTTAAAACTAATAGTTTTTGGCCCTTTTTTTAAATAAAACTTTCGGGTGTCATGAAATTCTTCCTTTATCCAAATCTTTTGTTTTTCATGATCACTAAGACTTGAGTATAACAAGTTAGTTTTTGTTTTATCTGCTTTTGAAATCTTGTCTGTATGTATGTGTATAAAAGTATAGTCTTTCATTTCAATTGAACTTTTGAAGCATGTTATTGTGCAGTTAAACATTCAGATAACCACATGGTTAAAACTTTTTAGAGAGGCTAGAATTTCCTGGATTGTGTTGGGTTCTCGTATTTCATAATACATTGAGAATCATTTACTCAGGGTGGAGGTGAAAAAGCTTGGTTTTCGTGGAGATGTTGTGTATTGGCTGATTTCTGGGTTTTCTTATGGTTAGAGAAAAATGGAAGATTTTGTGAAGAAACCATTAAGGGAAATGATTTTCTATGGATCAGAGTTCACTATTTTCCTTATTTCTGGGCTTTTGGTTTTCATCTGTTCTAGTTTTAGTTTAAGTGATATACATTGTTTTTATTTTGTTATTTTGAGCTTTATTGATGGTTCACCATCTTGTATTCTTTTTTATTGTTAATAATATTGGTTTCATGTTTTTTATGAAGATTAAAAAAAAAAAAAAAAAAGACATTTATCTTGTTCAAATTTCATTTACAATGAGCAAACTTTTTTTTGTTTAGTTTGTGTCNTTGTTAATAATATTGGTTTCATGTTTTTTATGAATATTAAAAAAAAAAAAAAAAAGACATTTATCTTGTTCAAATTTCATTTACAATGAGCAAACTTTTTTTTGTTTAGTTTGTGTCTTGTTGAAAGAGGCTCTTGCATTATTTCAATAGTGTTACAGTATATTGATCTGTTCAACTTTTGTACTTCTATCATTTCCCTTATTGAGTAGTGCTAAGGGTACTGTAGAAAAACTTTTAGTGAATGATGTGACAATCAGTAATTAGTGCCGCCACATATTGATGCATTTTCTGTGTCCTAAGTCACAGATCAGTCCACATTTAGTGCTTGGGCTATTGTAATTAATAAATGACTGATGTGGTATATACTGCAGAAGTCTGTTAATATTGATGGTCAATGTCAAATTCTTTCTCTGCTGTTGTTGTTCTTCTCCCTTTCTTAGATACACACACTCACCTTCCCTGCTTTTATGTACCCAATGATGACAGATTCCTCTTGCAAGTGTGAATTGTGTATATAATTATAAAATTTTCCATTGTAGGTATCATGCAATTCATAAAGAAGTCTATAAGTGGTTCAACATAAGTTTTGATAATTTTGGACGTACGTCAACTCCACAGCAGACTGAAGTTTGCCAAGCAATATTCAAGAAGTTGCTGGAAAACAACTGGCTTGTGGAGAACACAATGCAACAGGTAAAATTTTTTCCCATTTTTTAACTTGATTCTATATTTTCCATGTGTCAATTGAGACTTTTGTTTGACTTCTATTTCTTCTGTCATTTAGCCTTATTGCGATACATGCAAAAGGTTCTTAGCTGACAGACTTGTAGAGGGTACCTGTCCAACAGAAGGCTGTAATTATGAATCTGCTCGAGGAGATCAATGTGAAAATTGTGGAAAGCTTTTGAATGCAACAGACTTGAAAGATCCTAAATGCAAGGTATATCGTGAATCTTCTTTATCAGCCTTTCATATTTGTGTCTCTCATCTATCCAGACAAATTATAAGTTATTCTACGATGTAGTCTTGTTTCACTGCTTGGGTTGGGATATTTGGTGGTGAAATGTCTGCTGCAACTCAACGTGAAGCTAAGAAGCTTTAGGCGACCTCCACTACAGATTTTAAAACTGAATACTTCTCACCCTTTATCCACTGCACTTGAATTCTTACTTAGTTTATATTATTTAAGTCAACAGTAACTGTTAAAGGAAATAGGATCTGTACCAATTAAGTACTACAGTGACTGAAAAGGTGAAACTCTTGTGAATTTTTGGACTGAAATTGGGTCCTGATTCTTACGCCTATCTTGTTGGAATTATTTTTATAGCCCCAGTATCATTTTTGTTTTCCATAGAGAAGAGAGAGAGGGAAAAAGACAAGCTTTTCCCACATGTTGCAAAAGATTGGAAAAGTTGTGTTGTCCTGTCCTATCTTCTTGATATCTAACCTTGTTCTATAAACAGGTCTGTAGGAAAACTCCCCAAATTCGTGATACAAACCACTTGTTTCTTGATCTTCCTGCGCTGAAGGATAAATTGGAAGAGTATATCAACAACATGTCAGTGGCTGGATCTTGGAGCCAAAATGCTATTCAAGCAACATATGCATGGCTTAAAGAAGGGCTGAAAGTACGATGCATTACTAGGGATCTTAAATGGGGGGTTCCTGTTCCACATGAGAGATTTATGGACAAGGTAAGATTAGATGATCATTAATATCGCGCTTACTGTTATTCATAATATTATATTTCCTTATATGTGATTTTTAATTTTTTTAGATAACCTAGAAATCCTTTGTCCTTTCCCTTGTTTATTGAGTTATTTAGCTGGGATTATGTCCACTCTACAAGCTTGGTAAACCAGGAAACATGTGAGACATATATATGTCCTTTATATCTTAATTTTGGAACTCAGTGATTAATGCTTTCAATCAAGAGGACAAGGGTTTAAATACCTTTAGGCCACCTGCTTGAAATATGATTATATCCTATAAGTTTTTTGGCTATTAAGGTTATTAAGGTTGTAGGGACTAGCTTGCAGTTTAAAACCTCGAGACGGGAAAGCTCGGGGGGTTTCTGGGTATTAAAAAGAAAAAAAAATTATTGTGCCTTCTTTTCTGGGTGCAAGATCTTTATAAGAGTTATTATTATTGTTCTTTTTAATATTTTTGACCTTGCGATGATAGGTTTTCTATGTTTGGTTTGATGCACCGATTGGATATGTATCGATCACTTCATGCTACACTACCGATTGGGAGAAGTGGTGGAAGAATCCAGAAAATGTGGAGCTGTATCAATTTATGGGAAAGGATAATGTGCCATTTCACACTGTAAGTCTTCAAAACTTTTTTGGAACTTAGTAGAAGTGGATGCCTCATGGGTCTAGTTTGTACCTACTAGTCATGTCCATTTTCTGGCTGAGAATTGTACTTCTTAATATGGATATCTGCAATATGTATATGAATGATGATGTTGTGTGATATCTTTGGATCTACGTGATGTTTGTTATGTTTCTATTATCATGTGTTTTTTTTATGTTTACATGAATCTATTTAACGTTGCAATTTTCCAGTGCAACTTGTACCATTCTAGTGCTTTTATTTATTTTTGTTCTCTTCTTCTTTGAAGCGTAGGGGAAATAAGAATTAACTCTTCAAAGATAAACTGGAATTTGAATTCATAGGGTAACATCTAAGTGAACTTGTTACTAAGTATTATTACATCACCAAAGTTTGAAATACAAGAAAAATTAGAAAGTAAAGTGCAGCTATCTTTGACCCAATCAAAGGGAAAGAAATCCAAAAGTAATGCTTTAACTTCATTTAGAAAGCTCTGGAGTCCCATTTGATTAGTTGGGAATTAGACTCAATAAGCTTTTCAGTGACGCTTCATTTGGTTGGTAAAAAGCCCAAAGAAATTGGTGCCTTTCTAGGAGTCAGCACCCACTCCCACATTTGGTTTAGCAGTTCGAATTCTTGTACTTGAGCTTGCCAGTTATTATTATTTTTTTTTTGAGTTTTTCTATTTTTATATTCTTAGGGTTTTGTCTTATGACCGTAATGAAAAAGTCTATATAGCTAAATGTTATTCTTTTTTGACTGATGAAGAGACATTAATCACTGATACAGATATTTTGCTATAAGCTATGTGGAGATTACTTCCTTACTATTTTAAGAATTTATGTCAATATTTCAGGTGATGTTTCCGTCTACACTTCTTGGAACTGGTGAAAACTGGACTTTGATGAAGACTATCAGTGTCACTGAATACTTGAATTATGAAGCTGGTTAGTTAGTTAACCATCTGGTTGGGATTTACCTGATTTTAGGGTGGCAGTTGATGAGATGAATGATGGATAATTTGAAATTTTAGTATTTTGTTATATCTTACAACCACTGTTTTGCAGGAAAGTTTTCCAAGAGCAAAGGTGTAGGAGTTTTTGGTAATGATGCAAAGGACACAAACATCCCCGTAGAAGTATGGAGATATTACTTGCTAACTAATAGGCCCGAGGTAAATGTTGTTACATCATAAATTTTATCATTTATTCATGTTAGTACTTAATAAACAGTTCAATCAACGGTGGTTTTCTGATCCACTCTTGCATCTATCTCCCCTTTAAACTCACATTAATAGACTTCAAGTTTTATTTCCTATAAAAAAAATACTCAAATAATTCTTTTTTTTGTATGAATTATTGCTAAATATAGTGACTTGTTTGTGATTAGGTGTCTGACACATTATTTACATGGGCTGACTTGCAAGCGAAATTGAACAGTGAGTTGCTAAATAATTTAGGCAACTTTGTCAATCGAGTTTTGGCTTTCATCGCTAAACCTCCAGGTTAGTTAGCTGTTTGACATTAACCTTTTTTTTTTTTTTTTTATATATTTGCTGCTCATTTAGCCTGATTCTTGATTGATATGTACCCAAAACGATTTTGTAGTTTGTAGTGAAAGCATTGTGCATTCTTGTTGTTTGTGTCTCTGTTTGGAGGTGCAAGTTATGGCCATACTACTCACTATTTTTTTTATTTTATTTTTAGTGTAGCTACTTTTTATGCTTCAGTTGCACTTCCATGATTATGGTTACATTACTTTGGTATAGTCTTGGTGCACAGTTGAATAATTCTCCATCTTTTCTTTATTAGCATTGGACAATTTGCCGTAGGATAATTTTAAGAATTTGCTGTAGGATAATTTAAGTCAAATTTGTTTCTTGGAGAGTCTTCTTTGCTTTCTATGTTCATTGTGACTTATTTTGTTTTTAGACTTTATTTGTGAGGAATTATATTATTGATAAGATTGTGATACTTAATTTATTAGTCTTAATAGGATTAGGATTTATTAGATGCATAGAGGCTTCTTATTTAAATTCATCATTGAGTTTTTATAAATAGATTCACATTGTGATGCAACAGAATAATTGGGCCATATAAATTTTAACAGATGACTTGAATCCACAAAACAACTCTGGAATCCACCAGCAAAAGAATTTCCAAGGGAAATTTTCTGAAATATCATTAATGAGTTGTTGAGCCTATACTAATTTTATTTTTTATGATATATTAGTTGGATCTTTTTGTGCACAGCTTGTTTACTCTTGTATCTACTCTTTTCTTCTGTACTGAAAGTTTCTTTGTTTCCTCTTTAAAAAGCTAAAAAAATGGTGTATCTAAATTTAAGACACCTCATTCTTCTTTGTTTATGTTAATTGCAATATGGTTCTGGGATCTTTTTTTTGAGGGCTTTTTTGGTTGCAGTTTTTTTGTTTTTGTAATAAATAATTGCTATACTAAGCATTTTGTTTTTGTTTTATATTGCTTTTTTGAAACCTTGATAAGGTTTTTCGTATTGGTTAAGTGTACACTCTTCTTTTTGTTAATATAATTTCATAGTTTCTTGTGCCAAGAAAAAGGTGTCCAAACTGACATATAAATTGTTTTCATGTTTGAAGGTCAAGGATATGGTTCCATTGTTCCCGATGCTAATGGTGCTGAGTCACATCCATTGACAAAAACTTTGGCTGAAAAAGTTGGTAAACATGTGGAGCAATATTTAGAAGCCATGGAGAAGGTGACTGATGGTTTACTAGATACTGTTGTTGTAATGAGTAGAACTTTTCTACCCAATTGCTGTGGCATTTGTATGAAGCACTTGTTACACCTTTGTGTAGGTTAAACTAAAGCAAGGACTGAAAACTGCTATGAGCATTTCAAGTGAGGGGAATGCATATCTGCAAGTAAGTCTGGAGGACTTTAGATTTATGATTTTAGGCTCACTGAAGTGTGCATGTAGGTTATCATAGATCTTTGTTAAGTGCTTACGGAACTAATGTGCTGAATCTGATGCATTCTTTAAATGATTGCCATTTAGGAAAGCCAATTCTGGAAGCTTTACAAGGAAGACCAACCTTCTTGTTCTATTGTTATGAGAACTTCGTTAGGTCTAGTACATCTTCTTGCATGTTTGCTAGAACCTTTTATGCCATCTTTTACAGTTGAGGTAAGTTAGTCTACTTTCTGTTCTAGATGTTTGTATTTCTGTTTTCCAACTGTTTTGTCATACTGAGACTTGCTGTTGGGTTTCACTTAAAGGTATTTAAGCAGCTTAATTTGCAACCTGAAAAGCAAGTTTCACTTTGTGATGAAAAAGGGGATATTGATAGGGCAAGGAGACCTTGGGAGATACTACCTGCCGGTCATAAAATTGGCACACCAGCACCATTATTTAAGGAATTGGTATTTCCTGTTATACCAAAAGTCTTTTAATTTCTTTACCTTTTTGTTTATATTAATTTATTAATTCTTTAACTGGAGGCAACTTTTCCAAAATGTTCCTTTTCCTTTTGGTTCATGCTCATTTAGTTGAATTAATTGATGTCCAGAAAGATGAAGAAGTGGAATCTTTCAGGAAGAGGTTTGCTGGAAGTCAGGCTGACAGGATTATTAGGGAGGAAGAGGAAGCTGCCAAAATGGCTGAGCAACTGAGGAAAACAAAAGTTTCAGGTTAAATTGAAATTTAACATTTATTTCATAAATTATAATTCTATTCTTTACTAATTTAGTTATTATTTACTGTAGTAGATAAGGTTAGTGTCATAATTATTTATGGTATACAAGTATCGGTATCTTGTGGTGATTAGTCATCAAAACCATGCTGGCATGAGATTATTATTGTATATCCATTGTTTTAGTTTTCATGTTCCAATGATTATTTTTTTCATATTTCTCGTTGGCTTTTGTCATCCATAATTACATGTAAATGATATGATGAAAGCTCTTCAGAGGTTCTTTTAGAACAGAACTTCGGTATCATGCTTTTTATCTTGCAAATCTGTGGCTTAAGACACTAGTATTTCAGATCATTCTAAATAACGGTAGGTATTGATTATATTTACACACAACAAGTTTTCCCTTCTATGTTAAAACAGAAATGTAAGAAAATAACCAAGTTGGAAGGACTGTTTGGAGTTCATTAAAACCGTAAATTATTATTATTTATTATTACTATTATTATTTTATGGTTTAGCCAAGTTCAACCTTCAATGATGAATGTAACATTCCTGATAAGTAGTTAGATGTGCTGATATTGCACGCCTGTCAGATCTCTTTCAAGCTAAAGAGTTGATGAGTTGACTGATGCCACTCGTCAAAGATGATGATCTGACAAGCATGGATTGAAAAGACATGGAGTTGAGAAGCGTGGCTCGTCTGAGATGATGACTTGATGCCGCCACTTGTCAACTACCTACTTCAGTGCTTCTAGCAATTTATTTGGAAGGACATTTTTGTCCATTAAAGGTTAAACTTGGCTAAACAATAAAAAAAATCCATTAAATATGCTAAAAATCAAAATAGTTCCTCAACTTAGTCATTGTCACAATTAACCCATGTTGTCTAGCGGCTCTGTTCAAATATGGTATAAACTTCCTAGATGTTATTATTGGATAACTATGAGGGTGAGTTTTTGGTGGATCATGGTTAGTTGTTCAATGACTTCGTGCTTACAGTTTTGAAAATAATAGATGAGACTGGTAAACAGCACGTAAATATAAACCTTGCAGAAATGATATTTCCTGAGAAGGTAGTTTCTTTTTATTTCAAGAACTAATGCATGTATGCAGTGTGATGCCTACTCTTGAGCAGCAGGTTGAGCGTTCGCTGAGCACCCTAATGAGAACTGAAATAGTGTCTCTCTGTCTCTCTCTCCCTCTGCACATATAGAATGTTCTTTCTATTTGAAGAAATGTTTGTTTGGAGCTCTGGCTCTTTATTTTTTTTCGCTGAAAAAGAAAAGCATATGCCTAGGAGCCTTCATGTAGCTTGGTCCAAAAGGACACTTTTGTGAGTAGTTGTTTTGATGGGATTTATTATAATATGTTTGGACACCTCTATTCTAAGTGCCTTCATCATAAAACTTACATCCACTTTCATTTTCAATTATTTGATACTTCTTATGGTAGAGAGGAAACAGGAGGAAGGATAGAAGCAGAGGAGAAGGTTGAGAAGGGAATGAAAATCTAACTTTTTGTCTCTCATTTAGGTGGAGAACCAAAAAGAAGTGAAGGGAAGGAAGGGGTAGAGTGAATTGAAGATGCTAATGTAGAAGTAGGTAGTTCTTTCCCTTGCACATTGGAGGACTAGAATTAAGAAGACCTGGAATAGGTGCTAAACCTTCACTTTCCTTCTATTGATTCTTCCAACTGAGGGAAGTGGTGTCCACCCCCTTTTTTTTTCCTTTGCCAGTTTTTTTTTTTATTTCTCACACCCTTTTGCCACACTGCATTAAGTGGCACATATTAGTAATATGATAGTTATTTGTTCAACCCACCTGACCTTGCAAGAAAAGATAGTGTAATAATATGGGCAGCCACAACAAACATAACAAGTTCACGTCATTCGCAAGACCCAAAAAAGGTCAAGTTTTTTGGTGACAAGTCAAGTGCCTCACCACACTCTAATAAAGGCCATTGATGAGTCAAGGGATTTGCAATATGTTGCAAAAGTGTTGAAGCTTTAGAACTATCACAAATATCAAGACATTGTAAATAGTAGGAGAGGAAAGAAAATAGAAAGTGAAAGAGGGGAGTTGAGAGAGCTTCCAGCAACCATTTGGTTTCTCCGAACCTCCATATAAAGATTGAAAGAGTCTTAAGTTTATAAGAGAGAGCTTTGCAATCCTAGCCATTGGTTCAAAACAAAGTAAATTAAGATACTTCATCCATACATTTGTAACATTACATAAGCAGCAGAAGTGGTACAAGATTGGTGGAAAATAACTAATTTTTTTCTTATTCTTACTTGGTATAGGTAAATGTAACAGCCTAATAGGTTTAATTCTAAGTTTATCTCTTTATGCTTGTTTGTAATAGTATTCTATTGTTTTTAACAGGTGGCAGTGGAAAGAAACAACGGCCGATAAAATCTGCAGTTGAAGGCAAATCTAAGACTGCTGTAGAACCAGAAATTTCTATTGCAAGACTGGATATCCGTGTTGGAAAAATTACGAAAGCTCAGAAACATCCTGATGCAGATTCACTGTATGTGGAAGAGATTGATGTGGGTGAAGGACAGCCTCGGACTGTAGTTAGTGGCCTTGTCAAGTATATACCTCTTGAAGAAATGCAGGTTTTTGTCTAATACTCTAAACATAATGTTACTTTATATATTTATTTAAATATTTAAGTTTTGTTTTCGGGGAAGGGGGTTGAGAATGGAGAATTCTTGGAAAGCACAATGCACCTTGTTGATGATTACAAAGGTTAGACACACCACATTATTCACTGTAATAATTTTGGGCAGGAGAGAATGGTCTGTGTTCTTTGCAATCTAAAACCAGCAGCCATGCGAGGGATTAAATCACATGCGATGGTTCTTGCTGCTTCCAACAGTGATCATACCAAGGTAAGCAAACACCTGACAGATATGTGCATAATTACCAGTAAAGGCAGTTTTCTTGTGAGCACTCATTAAATAACTGAAAAGCATTGTGGACTTTCTTCATTGTCAAATGCACTTCCAATTAATTTAGAAATTTTGGATCCTAAGTTAGAACGGGTTGCAATGATTTTTCTTTGTTAAGAAGTAGACTTGTTTATATATATACTTGTATATATGATCTATTGCCTCTTGGTTTTTTACACGAAGTATGGAAAAGTTAGGAACAAGACAATTAAATCTAAACACATTGAATGCTTAGATCACATTTTGATTATCATTCTCAATGTGTATTAATTATGCTATTTAAATATAATCTCAGCTGTTGTAAGTAGATCCAATAATTCACAAATTGTCATAGTTTATTTAAAAATAAATGGATTTGTGATCTCAAAATAATTCTTAAAAAATTAAGATACAATCCAATAACTAAAGTTGTATCTCAATATCTTTAAGTATCAAAATCTTTTTTGATACTATATCCAAAAGCTATCTTTTGAAGTTTAAGATTATGGAGAACTGGGAAAAAATATTTTTCTTTTTTAGAGTTTATAGTTTCTTAGAATTGCATCCAAAAGCTTCTTTTGAGAGCATTTCAACTAAATGTGTTTTACTAAGACTTTTGTATCCCTTGTTTTCAGCAACAAAGAATTGTATTTGAATCATATGTTAAACAGGCGTGCGAAAATACCATCAATTCTAAGAAGATAACACATGATTCTTTGTACAAGTTATAACAATTTTGTATTAATTGGATCAAACATTTTTAGCTGTTGATATTCCTATTAATGTGAATAATTGATTTTCTTTGACGGTGGCATGCCGTAGACATAATCCTAACTATTGGGAGTTCATTGATCTAATGGTCTAAAAATGTTTCATAATTTATGTAAAAGAGAGAGTGGCCTTTGATTTTTATACATAAATGTACGTGACACAAATTCCAAGTCACTAAACTACCTTATAACCCCAAGGTGCATGGAGTTGCAGAGTTGGCAACACTAGTGGGCAACTTCTTGTTATTAGCCAGAGTCTGCTGTAATAACTAAATCTGCTTTTGAGTTGCTTTATGTATTTTATTATCACCATGAAATGGCTCATTAAATGTTTTCATTTTTAGGTGCGGACTATTGTACGTGGATCCAGTATGGATACCATTTTCTAATATAGATATAAATGTCACTGCTGATCACTTATTAGAGATCCTCTGCACTTGCAGGTTGAACTGGTCGAGCCACCTAAATCTGCTAAAATTGGTGAGAGAGTTACATTTCCTGGGTTTGAAGGTGAGCCAGATGATATCTTAAATCCTAAGAAGAAGGTCTGGGAAACAGTGCAAGTGGATCTGCAAACTGATGAAGAACTGGTGGCCCGCTATAAAGATATTCCATTCACTACATCAGCAGGTGTTTGCACTGTTTCATCCATACAAAGTGGGTCAATAAGGTAAATAGATTGCCTCAATCATTGAAAAGCAAGAACCTTCTTGCCCTGATTTTGACTTATTTTTCCCATCCAATGTAAAGAACTTTTCCCCATAATGAATGGTTTGAAATTCTTACTACATGGACAAGAAATTACTCGGATTTTTACAATTACATTACTACTGCAAGAATTTGCTTATTCTTATTGAGAAAATGAGATTTGGTTAAAGGAATTTTGTTAAACTTAATAGACTTGAGTGCTTGGTTCATATGATGATTTTGAATTCTTAAATTCTTTGACCTCCCCCGGAGGATTCTGTATGTGGATTTTTTGTAGCTTGGTATAAGGAAAAAGTTTCACCAATTTGAGTCTCTTCGGAGAGGTTCAGGTTAAGTGTCAGTGTAATTGAATAATATCTAATTTAAAGTGTCTTTATGTTTTGTAATTTTTGTTTCTTTATGCTACTTTTTAAAAGTGTTTTAAAATTGCATGAAATTTTCCTTGGAAGTGTTTTTATTTATACGACGGGTTATTTTAAAGTGTGGTACATGGTAAGTTATATGAAGTTTCATGTTGGTGAGACAATATATGACAATCTCTTGATAAATTTCTAACATAAGGTTTTAAAATAAAGAACATATAATAACAGTACAAAATATATTAGAAGACGGAAATGAAACAGTAGCAGACTATGTTAATAACTCTTGAATTTGCGAATGAAAATACAAACTCACGAAGTATACTCACATTTATATGCTTTTTAACAGCCTAAGAGTAAAAGAAGCAATTTCATTTTGCCACTTAGCAAGTCGATTTTGTAATGACAACGCTTGGACATGTCTCTTCCTTTCTTGATACTAAATATTGACCAATGTACATATTACCATGGCATTTAGCCAATGAAAGGGTTCCGAGTTATATATTTAAAAATTTAGTCATTCCCTAGTGGTGGGATATGCTACATTCACAAATTCACAACACTCCCCGTTGAATGTGAGCCACGTTATGATA
>JANLJB010029977.1:0-15642 GCA_026212285.1 Bursera cuneata
GTTCTCCTACCTTCCTACCTTCTAGTGCCTTCTCGCATATATCTTAATAACAGACTATCCAGACTGTCCATTCCTAACACAATCCTTCCCGGATTTTCCAATGTCACTCTACTGCTAATGGCAAAGATGAGTTAAAAGGTAAACTATCTTATGTGGTGCTTGCACGATGAACATAGTAGATAATGGAGATCAAACTTCAGCATGATATAATTTTTTTTCATAACAGAATGTGTGAGGTCACCCTTCTGGAATATACCATGACAAAGGACTTTATAGATTTCTGAAACCTTTAGTACATTTTTATTTAGAATTTTGCTTTTCTAAAAGACCAGAAACAGAAAGAAATAATTGTTTCAGAACCTGGTTCTATTATGACAATTTAATGTCCCAGCTTTATATAAAGTTTCTTGTGAAACATTAGGGATGTCTCATGAGAACCTTATGCTCGTGGAGAAGTGTTTTGTAGCGTGGCTTAGATGTAAGTTTTCTTGACATGATGTACAAAATATGGCATTGCTACAACAGTTGGGCTGGTATTAGCAAAATATACATCGAGAAAAACTGTGAAAAAAAAAAAGATGAATTTTTTTCAGTACAGTTTTTTGGCTGTCATTGATTCTCTTGCTAACACAATCTGGACACCTTCTCCCAGGCTTTACCTTTAAAGAGGTTGGTTGTCGCCACTTGAGCAAAAGCAAGATTTCATGCTGTCATTTTTCATCAGATGGAAAGTTATTAACTAGTGCTGGACATGAAACGAAGGTGGTTTATATTTAAAGTTTGTTTAAGCTGTTTACTTGTCAGTTCTCAAGATCATTTATTATGAGCTTGGAGCTGATAACACTTTTCACTGGCAGGTTTTTATTTGGAATATGTAAACTGCTGATTTTATTAATGCATCCAATGAGCATTCTCTTCTCATTACAGATGTTCGGTTTAAACCAAAATCAACTATATTTGCTACATCTTCCTTTGACAGAACTGTGCAAATATGGGATGCTGCCAACGTAACCATTTCTGTTGTTAGACCATTCTGATATTTATGCTGCTTTTAGAATTTGTCTTATTGTCAAGAAGAAACATGCCATAAACCTTTTGAGAATTATCTTCTTTCACGTACATAAGTTACACATTTTCCTTTTTAAACTTTTGTTTTGGGTTGGTGGAACTGCTGAAACAATTGTCAACATTTATGTATTTTTGTCTTTAATAATGTAGCCAAGTAAATCACTGTTTAAGCTTGTTGGGCACACTGGACAAGTAATGTCATTCGATTTTCACCCGATGAAGATGGATCTTCTTTTGTCGTGTGATATTAATGATGACATTGGGTTTTGGAACATTCATCAGTGTTTGTTTACTGGCTTAACTAAGGTCAGATATTGGACCTTGCATTTGTTAGAATTCCGTGGTAGCATAGCATATACTAGTATTAACTGCAAAGTTTTGGTTCTGTTTCTTTATTAAGAGAATGGCAATACTATTAGATTTGAATTGTGAGGATCACTGATAATGTTACCATAAATAATATCTAGAGTATATTTGAATTCATTTTTTAAGCATTGCTAGGTTCTTGTTGATAGAATTGTCTGGAATTTGTTAGATAAGCCTCATGTTTTGACGAGATACCTCTTGCTTTTGCAAAATTTGATATCATCCGGCTTCAGTGAGAAAGCATGCATGTATTATTGAAAAGCAACTTAATGTTAATTTATTTTGTTGTTCTGCATGCCATAGCTTCATTCACTTGTTCATTATTTGTTATTAGATTTGGCACTAAATTCTCAAAAGGCTTTGATTACATGGTATTTTACTATTTGGAATTAACTGCATGATCTATAATTTACTCTTTTTTCCCCTTTTGCTTGTAGATAATCTTAGTAAAATTTTCCTGTAGAATTTACTCCAATAAATCTGTACCTTAATTTCGCATGTGATATAGTTACAGGTAGCAGCAAAACAAGTAAGATTCCAGCCTCCGTTTGGGAATTTATTGACAACTAGCATAGGAAATAGTGTGAATGTAACTGATGTTGAGACTGAAAGTTCCTGTTTTGCTTGAAGGTAAAGTTCAAGGTATGATTAATTCAGATGCTAATATAGCTCTTTGAAGAATTAGGTTTAAATTGATGGTATTTATCTGGGTGAAGTTCTTTTCTTTTTTTTGATTCCTTTCTCATAGGAACATTCTAAAGAGGTCGTTTCATTTTGCTGGGATTCAAGTGGGAAATATATTGCTACGGTTAGTGAAGACTGTGCACGAGTGTGGTCGATAGTATCAGGAGGAAAATGGTTACATGAATTGCATGCATTTGGCAACAAGTTCCGAACATGCACATTTCATCTGATGTATTCCAACATATTGATCCTTGGCGGTTATCAGGTGAAGAGTCTATCAATAACACAACATCTATGATACTAATTTTTTAAAACTGATAGGAACTCTTGTTCTTTTTAGAAGGTCTAGGATGACTCCGTCTGTTGAGATAAGTTAGTTCATCTATTAGGCTGCATGTGCTCATATACAAAGGAATGACAAAACTATGAATGTAATCAAAAGATTTCTGTGAAATAAAATGCAAATATAAAACAAATATAATGGTAAGCATACTTCTTCACTTGTTGTAAAGTTGCAGTACTCAGATTTCCAGAATCTTGGAGGCAGCATATATTGAGGTTGCCTTTGTGTGCTTTTTCGTTTTAACAGAGAGTTGAGTTTAGTTCAGTTTCAAGAAAGCAACTTTTTCATTTGCTCGTTCATGTCTCTCACAAGAAATAGTATGTGGTAAAATATTGACATGCATGTTGACAGTCATGATCTGAATCTCTACAAGTTCAAGTCATGAATGGGTATTTCTCGATCTGGAGTATAGTTACAAAATGATAACAGAGAAGGAATTTTATGCAGTAGTTGCTGATCTATGAAGAGTATTACTCAATGTCAGTGTCAACACTGTGGTCCTTTTCATGATTCCTTTTCTGTTATATCCGATTTATGTGCTTTTTGGCAGACTCTTGAACTGTGGAATCCAACTGAGAGCTGTAAAACATGGATGGTTCCCGCACATAATCGGTTAATTCCTTCACTGGCAGTTTCAGTGCAGAATCAAATGGTTGCCTCAGCATGCCATGATCAATGTGTTAAGTTGTGGAAATAAGACCTCTTGAAATGGACGAGTGCCAGTGCTTGCACTTCTGCATGTGTGCATAAGTAGTTAGCTTCTGTGAATTTTAGATTGCATGGGTTGGGTTGGATTGCATTGAGGCATGAGCTAATGTCGACACAGGCTAACCATAGGGAAGGGAGCTGGAGATACTACACCTTCTATGATAAAAATTCAAGTATGATACTAATACTAGTTCATATTCAATTCTTTTGTAAAGGTATAGTCATAAATACTATACTAGTACATATTCAAATCTCTTGCAAAGGAATGGGCATAAATAATTCCAATCAAAGGCATTCTAACATGCTTAATTTTGCTTTTCTGATTGTATTGTTGGATTTATTATCATTACTATTTCTCTCGATTATAGTTTTGATTTATATATGACAAAATAATATTACATTTAAAAACTCTTTATACAGTTTGATATGAAGTAGAATTCACCTCCCTGGATTCTAATATTAAATTTTGAAACTTTGTCAAACTCCTGTATACTTAGGTTTAATTAGGAAGTAGACTCCCTTGGTTTAGAAATGACTGTATACCATATACTATACATTCAGTAGCAGTAATATGTCTTCTATGTGGCATTATCATCTTACTTGTTAAATTATCTCATCAATTACATATTATACAACATATTTTATAAGTTAAAAAAGTTTAAAATAAGATTGAAGATGTCCAATGTTACTTAATAAAATAGTAAAAAACATCTTCTCAGATTAGTTAAGACTTCCTCTGGAATTCATTATAATTTACCTAGAAATAGACACCAAAGAGAAAATGAAAGAATAATGGTCTCGAAGAGAACATTTTATAGAAGCGAAAAGTTGCATCAAAATGAAAGAAATTGAATAAATACAATCAGCTTCTGCCGCCAAGCTCAAAAGAGATGTCTCAATTTTTTTTCTTTTTTTTTGGCGGGTTTACATTACAAAAAACCACTTACAGAATCTATACTATGCGGGGGGAAGAATATAAATTGGGACTTCTAAACATCACTTCCACAGTTCTTCCATTGGGATCCCACGTTCGCGAGCAACATCCCGGAACTGCCTCATTTTTGACACTGCATCAACTGTTGCTCTAGCATTATTGAGGGCATTGTTACTCCCAATTTGCTTCCCCAAAGCATTCTCAACACCTGCCATTTCAAGAACAATTCTCACGGCACCTCCAGCAATCACTCCAGTACCAGGTGAAGCAGGTCTAAGCATCACCTTAGCTGCTCCATAATCACCATCAGCTCTGCCATTTATTTACTAAACAGAATTAATAACAGGCAGATTGTAGTTAAAATAGTTCAGCACCAAAATATATTGATTTAAGCAAACCCTTTGAGGTATGTGCTGTCCAGTGATACGCAAGTCAAGAATATGGCTAATTGATGTGAAATCTGAATAGCTGGATCTTTTGCTAACAAGTAGCAGGTTTTTTACCAACATGTCTTTATTTATTTGTAAAGTTGAATTTCATGTATTTTTATCATGCTAAAGTATCAACCATCATTTTTTTTTCCCTCTAAAGAACATATTAAAGAAACAGAAAGTACTTAGATTTGCACCAGTTCGAGAGTCCAAGAAGAAGGTATCATCATATGTTGCATACTAAAACCCACTGTAAAACTAGTAAGAACTAGGCTGTCTTTAACTGGTGTGGCATTATACATATTAGGTGTCGGCAAGGGAGCAGTTTGGCAGAAGAGAAGAACCGTTTGTAGTCGGTAATACTTCAAGTTCTCTGTACAACTTTTCAATTTTTTTTTTATTTTTTTTTATTTTTTTAAAGAAAACTTGAAGGCAAAACACATTCAACTAAGCCTCAGAACACATACATCAGAATATATCAACAAAGCTTTCCTTAAAAATAGATTCTTTCTAAAATATCACACATTCTATCTTCCTGGCAATGAATTGGCCCCAGGAACGAAGGAAGTTCACAGTCATCATATATTCATGAAGTTTGAAGGAAGTTAACTCCACTTTGGTATTTTTAAAGCAACCTTAATGTCTGTTTTCTAACTTCTAGAACCTTACCTGATGGCTTAAACAACTTCCTGTCAAAACAACTGTAAGAACCTAAGTCATAATTGTGTATACAGTTTTTGTTTACTCAACCTCCATAGAGGCAATTCAATATTGGCGGCAGACACAATTAAGAACCATATTCTTTTAGCACATATCACTCACTACTAAAGAAACATTAAAAGAGAATTGGAAGAATCATTTAAAAACAAATCTAGAAACAATTCACTCCATTCAGAAAGTTCTCTTAATCAATTAAATTGTGATTCAATTATCCTTCAGCTTTGCCCTTAAATTAAATTTCTATTAAACTAATATATATCCCTAGAACAATGCACGATTTTAAGCATGAATCCAACCACAACCATAGCAAGATCATTGTACCTTCATAACTGCCAAACATGAAGCTTTACACCCACAGTAGCGACCAAACATCAACATTCACCATAGTTCTGTTATGTTTGATCGATAATGACCCTGAATTGATTAATGATGCCTAAACAAACAAATACAGTGAATGGATGTTCATTCAAATAGAGCTTAGCATGTCTTACTTTCAATAAAATAAGATCAGATATCAGCCCATTCTCCACGCTCTTTGTTAAAAAAAAATCAATTTCTTAAAACCTTAAGCTTATAGATACAAACTGAACTCTAATATTTAAATCACTGATACACGTTCTCACATAACATGTCTCAGCGGATCTCACAAATGTCAGGTGTGTCCTTGTTTGTCCGTCCACATGAAGAGTGTTAAGAATACTTGAATATAGGCTTTTAGGTGAAGTGGTTAGCTAACACTCCCCACAGAGATTTAACTACTCATTCAAACAGAGTTCTCTAACATATAATTTCAACTATAAAAAACTTCACATGAACCATCCTTCACTTTAATCCGGATCAGATTCCTTTTATACCCAGAAATCCTACACACATTCATAATTAACCCACACAAGTACACAATTCAAAACAATAATCAATAAATAACGAAATCAGTAATCAAAGTTTTTTTTTATCTAAAAAAAAAAAATCAAAATGTACCTGTGCGGAAAAGTCAAGTACTTAGTCATGGGCACAGTAATGATATTCCTCCTCGCATTCACAGCCGATTTTTGCACAGCAGCTATAACTTCTTTAGCTTTCCCAACACCCACACCAACTTGCCCTTTCTTGTCGCCCACCACAACAATCGCTCTGAACCGCAGCTGCTTCCCTCCTTTCACCACCTTCGTCACTCTCCTAACCTGAACCACTCTCTCCTCAAACCCATCCTTCACCTTCTCCCTCTTGTTCTTCCCTCCAAGCCCAGTTGTTTTCTTCACTTTCGAGTCCATCACGCGAATGTCGTTTCCCAGAACCGTGACTCCGGAATAGGCGGGCCCATAGAGTTCTTCATAGGCCGCGGCGATCTCGTCGTCGGTCTCCAAAGGCAGGTCGTCGAAGGAGGGAGGAGGGGCGTAGTTTTCGGGTGGGGTTGGCGGGTCGAAAACGGCGTCGTCTTCGTCGGATTTGAAGTCGTCGAAGGGGGAACTGTCGACGTCGTTTGGCTTGTCGGAGGATGCTCTGACAGTGAGAGTGAGTTTCGGGAGCTTGGTGGTCGGGAGTCTTGTGGTGGAGAGGAAGGAGAGACGTGGAGTGGTGTAGAGAGAGAAGGAGAGTGATGATAGAGAGGAGAAAGAGGGCTTCACTGTCGCTGTAGATGCAGCTGCTGCCATGGATGATGCTGGTGAGGTGAAGTTAAGCTAAGCTATACTCTTATCCCCAACTCTCTCTCTCTCTCTCTCTTTTTAACTCTGAAATTAGTAAATGCTCTGCTTGAAGGATTAAGTTGGAATTTCATTTTTGGATTTAGGATAATCCTGGAAGACAAAAGAATGCAACCAATCATATCATGACACGTTTACCATCATGTCTTGCCAGGTTAAATGGAAGGAGAACGCTCGTAAATTTCAATTATGTCTCTTCAGTCATGCTCCTGCTGGCCGGCAATGGCATGCCAAAAGTTCCGTATTGTCCCTTGGGGTATGGTATTTTCTTTGAGGGGTAAATAATAAACACCCCCAAGGTTTAGTCTAAGTAACAAACTCATTCCTGTTATTCATAAAGTAACATAGACACTTTCAGAATTAGAAAATATGAGAGTCTTGATACATGAAAATGGGGTCTTAATGTTATTTAAAATATTAAAATAAGGGTCTTTATATTACTTTATAAATAACATGGTGAATATATTACTTAGACTAAACCTTGGGGTTGTCTATATATTTACCCCTTTTCTTTGAGCCCCAAAGAATTTTTAGTCAGCTTCCAACTTAATATAAAATAATAATGGCCTAAAATTTAACTGCCGTTATCTATTAATTAATAAGGTGGGTTTTTTCACTAATGGAGGAAAGACTATTGCCTATTGGAGGACTAAGGTTGAAGATTTGGTAGTGGCAGTGGCTTCAAGCTGTGGATGTGAGTGAATGCGTATGGGTTTTGGATCTGGTCTCACCGATGAAGATGAGGAAAGATGAGTAGAACATCTTCAGACTGGAAAGGTGAAGAAGAAGGGTTACTGGTGAAGATGAAGATGAAGAGAATTTGAGGGTATTTTGTTTGTATTTGTTAATACTATGTTAATTGTTAAATTAATATAATGATAGTTAATTTTAAGGGAGTTGGTGTTAAGTTTTATGTTCTTTACCATATTAAAAAATTAAAAACTTCTTTTGGGGGTCAAAGAAATATTTTATTATTTAAATTAAAATTGGGTAATTATCATTGATCATCCTATTTTTTTTTTTTTCACTTGTACGAAATATTTACCCTTTTTATATTCTCTAATCCTTAAGTTTTAAAAAAATCTTTCTCTAATCCTCCAGTTAGTTAAAAATTCTGTTAGTTAATATTTATTAATCTCCATATTTCAATAAATTTATTATTTTACCCTTACTAACACATATAAAAAAATGACTTAATTTTTAAAGGATAATATTAAATTAAATGACCAAATTACCTTTAACACATATTAAAATTATTTTTTATGGATAATATTAACATATATTGGTATTTATTTTAAGGGTAATTTGATCATTTAACTTAATATTATCCTTAAAAAATTAATTATTTTTTATATGTTAGTAAATGTAAAATAGTAAATTTATTGGAATATAAAGGTTAATAAATGTTAATTAACAGAATTTTTAGGACTTGATAAGAGATTTTTTTAAAATTTAAAGACGAGAGAAGATAAAAATAGTAAAAGTTTCTTATGAGTGAACAAAAAGAAAAATGTATGGATAATAAATGATAATTACTCAATTAAAATTATAAAGATGTACATGGGTTTATCTAATTGGATGAAAAAAATTGAGTACCATCATTTCACTATTGCTGAATATATTATGCATTTTTAAAATTTTTATTTTAATATACTCCATTTAATTTGTAATTGTCACATGGATTTTGAATTAACGTAGCAAGTGATTGAATTGAATTCATATAATAAGTGATAATGATTTTCTAAATTTTTATCATATATACAAAAATGGCAATAAGAATTTAAAAACTTTTAGTATGACGAGGCATTAATGTTATTGGTTCACCTAGAGTTTGTACGTGATTACAAATCATGATATTTTCTTTTAATATTGCGGAACCGGGTTGGATGGAGAGGTGGTGGTGCATCTGCACCCTGATCCAACCATACGTATTTTTTGCGAATAGAAAATGATTGGAGCCCAATTGTAAGCTGGGGTTTGTTCAGTTAGGAAGCTTCATCATTCAGTTACATTTGTGATTTTACTCATCATACTTTCATTTCAATGTGTAATCAAATCAAAACCATGTAACTCATTAATTTCCAGAAAAGGAAACTGTATCACCCCTTCTATTCTAATCCATTAAAAACAGATGATTTACATGATAACATATACAAAATATTTTCTTATTCTCCCTACCCCTATCTTACCTGGCCGTCCCTTCCTCCCCAATTAATTCTACTCTGTATCCTCCCCCAATACCAGAACCAATCTTGTATCACTATATATATGAAAACTAATTTATCAACCATGAATCAAGTTGTCATGGAATCATGACCATGACTAGACTATGATAACTTCAAACGTTGTTCTCCCCTTCATGCATGAAGCTCACTCCACTAATGCTCAAAGAGAAAAATTATATCTATTGACATCCGGTAACATATCCAGCCCACCATAGCAGTCATCAGCATTATTGTTCTGCTGATCATCTGCAACGTTGGATTTACCACTCGATAACAAGGGCAGTTGCATGGCAGCTTCTGCCAAGTGGGAATTGATTCTCAGGTTGATAAAGTTGTTTGATGGACCTTCATTTGCTTCATCATGTTGTGTATATGAAGAAGCACCATCCACAGCCATAGGCAATGCCATAAGGTTGTATGCTTCTTGTTGTTCTTTGTCATGTTTAAGTTGTTCTATCAGTAGTTCTAGAGATGCATCTTCCTCATCTCTAGCTTGGTACATTACTGGCGTATGTATGTAGTTGTTGTTCATGGTATTATAATGTTGTTTGTATGAGGGATCGGCTGTGGATCTTGATGGCCTTCCCACCTTTGTAACGGAGAAATACTGTCCCTCAAATCGAAAACGATTCGAAGTTAGAACTCAAAATATATCAAGAAATATATAAACTTTCTACAGCCCACAGATTGTTAGGTAATTTTCAGATAACAACTATGGAGCTTGTAAAAATGAGTTCTGCAGACTGCAGTAAGTATTTATGATAAGCAAAAATGGAATATTGCAGCAGATTTCGATTTAAAAAAAAAAAAAAGGCATATCCTTGTTTTGAAAAATAAATGGAAACATTAACTAAAACTATAAAAACATTTCCAAAATTAGAAGTATCCTGAAGAAATTAATGACATTAATTAGGGTAATGTTGTGTGCAGTCAGTTCAGCTCACCAAAAGCTGCATTAACCGTGCCACCCGCGTTCTCATCCTAGCTGTGTATTAAAGGCACTTGCATTACCAACGCATCATCTACTAGATGTCCATTTTAGCACTGTTAAATTTTGTCATTTCTCGTTCACATCGTTCCAAAGGATATCGTCATCAAATACAGAAAAGGTCAAGGGTATTCTTGTCCTCTGGACTCCAGTTAAACAAACTTTGAAGCCTTTCTTACATGCATACATGTTCGCAGTTCTATCTTTAATTGTCAAACAAAATCTGATTAGCATCATCGTAAGTTGTAATAAGGAAGATAAACTCACGAGATTCTTGTTCTCATCCTCGTAAAGAGTAAGGGAATCTCCAATCTCCAGCCCATTTTGCTTTACGAAATCTCCTGTAGATTGAAAAAGAGATTCTTGAGCTTGCAAACCCCCAGAAGAAAAGATTTAATACATGCAAACATGTTTAAGGTTTTGAGATAAAATTAAATGTGAGTCTAAGTAGTGATGAATTTATTTACCTGTATTTTCAAGAACATACATTCTGCTTTTGTTGTTAGACCAGTACCTGTGCATTGAAAAAAAAAAGACAGAAACATGGCATTAACAGCCAAAACTAAAGGAAAGAAGGATTGAATTTATTATGGTACAAGCTTGTACTTGTACTCACTTGAACTTAAGAGTCCAAACTTGGTCAGAATAGGCGTCTCTCATCAGCACTTGGATGCCCTCTTTATCAGAAAGACTTGGAAGATTTTCCTCAGCCTCTCTCTGTATTAATATGCACAAGGAAACACATTAGACTATGTTAATATATACGAAACACAAAAAAAAAATAAGAACTAAAGACTGGATTTGAATTGGATCATTATCCTTCCTAAATTATAATTAGAAGGGTAATTATTGTTAGTAATAATCTTTTATTGGCTTTATTTTCTGTGCAAGAATCGAGAAGTCAGGAAGGGAAGTTATTCGGCAGACTAGACTGAATCACAACTGTGCTGTGGTGGTCAATAAGGGCAAATCAAATGAAAGATTGCGGTTGGCTCATTAATGTACTTCTTTCCCTTCTATCATCTTTTCTTGGAGCTTGGAGTCAAAAATGAAGAAAGACCAGAAGACCAAACAAGCAATGTTGACCAGCTACAAGCAAAGGCGAAGGCGAAGGCCGGCCCTAATAGACTCTCATTGATTGCGAAAACCTCACCTTTGGAAGAACAATCCTTCCCAGAGTCCCCACATCACTGTTCTTCAACTCCTTCCTCAGCAACACTCTCAATCTCTGCAATAATATTACTCAAAACTTACTCAACAAGAAATGGACCAAAAAAAAAAACAATAAAAGCGGGAGGACAGACATATATGAAAGAAGAAAACAAAGAGAAAAACTTGAGAGATACAAATTGAAAATTTTGACACAAACCCACTTTATTATCGGGTGTGCAGAACTTGTACAGATCTCTGTTAGCGTTGATGGCGTCAGCGCCATACATTGCCAGTCTCCTTGCATCCACATGAGTTGAGGAAGAAAGAGCCGAAGAAGCCCCAGAAGAAGCATTTCTTTGTAAACTAAGAGCCCTTTGGCGTGCTAGTTTTCGCTTAATCCTAGCCATCTTGGTCCTGTGTGGATCCGTGCACCCTCGTTGCTGCTCCTTTGCTACTCCACTTGGTTGCCAAAGCCACGATCCTGCTGATACGCCATTGCCAGCTCCAATTTCGATACTGTTTTGTCCATACCAGACGGGATACAATGGATATGTAGCCAAAGGTTGACCAGCCTGGAATTGCATGCTTTGATGGAAGGGTTGCATATACTGTGCTGATGGCAAGAAGTACTGGGGTAGTGTTGTAGATAGTGTTGAAGGGAAGCTTAGCTGGGAATTTAGAGTACAAGCCATGTGTGGTTGTCTGATATTAATCATGGGAGTAGTGTAGGTGTTGTTAGGATCGGTAGTGGCTGTGCTGCTGCTAGGTGGTGTAGAAAAGTTGTTTTCCATTACTAAAATGAACACAAAGGAAACGACACGGTAAATGTTTCTTTCTTGCGTTTGATGATGATCAAAGGAACTGTTATATAGAGCCGAGCGGAGTGTGTGTTTGTGTTTGTGTATGTATGTGAGTTGTATATATTTGTAGTGAGTGCAAGTCCGGTTGAAGAAGGTCGTGGGTGGTGCAAGATGCTGCCAGTGGAGAGAGCGCAGGTGTCGAAAAAGCAAGAGAAACGCGTCAAGTGGTGCAGAAGGGCCGGTGTAGAGAGAGAAAAAGCCATGAAATTTGCAGAGAAATTGAGCAAGTGAGATAGCTATAATTGAACAGATGGGGTGAAATATGAGACTGAGCCAATGGTGTGCCGTTGGTGACAGATGGTGGATGAGTGGCGGTTTTGGGATACCCATCTGCCCACTAAGAGAGGGAGATACAGTTGGCTTCAAAAACTTGGCGCCACCCTTTGTTTAAATGTGGCAGGCTTGGGCTCATCTTGCACAGAACACCATGCAGCTATGCCTAAACCCATAAATATACCAAAACTATTTCTTTCACACACACTCGCTACAATTTCTTTTGTATAAGGCTTTGAGAGGTTGCACATATATATTTCTAAAACTCTCTGGCTGGGGATTAGCTTTTAGTGGTAAACATTATAAGAGTAACAGTAACTCCTGTGCTTATGATATGCAAGTAGGCCTCAAATTCAATACAGCCTTGTGCGCCTGCAGGACTGCACTTTCACATAAACCAAACTCAAAATACCCACGAAACAGCAAAGCAAATATCTTGTTCCTCGTGTTTTGTATAGAATTGTCTTTGTTATTATAGTTCTATTTTCAACTAAACTGTAGCTACACTAAATGGTTTTGGTTAGAACTACTTGTGATTGATTACAAACTAAATTGTTTTATTCTCGGAGGTCTCATCACTTCAGGATTGTTTTTAAAATTTTTATAGAAATCTTTTTGCAGTAATCTAGTTCTTAAAATAGGTCTACATAATGTTTGGAGTGTGAGTAAAAAATTACAGTAATGTTTGGAATGTGAGTAAAACAGAGCGGTTGAATCGGAAGAGGATAAATTGTGCCTCCGCTCCATGGCGCTGCCATTGTAATGCCATGTTGGGCTTGTTAGAAACCAGTTTGGCCATGCCACGAGGATCAAAGTCCACTCAACCCCACCTGCATCAGAACTCTTTTCTTTAAATTGACTAATTAGAATGCCGAGCATAAAGTGAAAGGAAGAACATTATATAACAATTTATTTAGGAACTACAATCATGCTTGACTGAGACCTCCATAAATCGGTGAGAATTACCATCTCCCTTAATAATTACTGATCTGTTCTGCTTTCTACCCCAGAAAAGTGAATGAAAAAGTACTTTAACTGTGTCCAAATAAGTCTGATGATGAGAGTAACCAGTTTAATATTAGACATGCAATCAAAATGCTTCCCTGTTAGCATTTGGGAATTACTCAGTATTCACAAAAAGGAGGTTTCAGATTCCAACCCTTCAGAATAACAGATGCCCTGTAACTGGTGATGATTTACCTTGTTGGTTCATCTCTTCAATCATTACATATATACAACTTTCAATGGAACAACTAAAGGAAGTCAACAACAACATTCACTATATCAAATAAATTAGTAAATAAAATTGGAAAAAGACAATAGCAGGACCTCAAAGGTAACAATATTGAACAAAATAGGGTCATTTGGTTATCAAAAAATTTATGATGAAACGTAAGGCAGCCAACAAGGAAAGAAAATCCAATAATCTATGTTGATACTATTCTTTTTCAGTGAGCTAACTCGACACCACCAAAAATAAACCTTGATATATATATGTATTAAGAGTTGATACAGCAATAACTATACTGAGTAAATTACATATTGAGGTAGTACAATGTCACCTCGAATGCATGTGATTTCAATTCCTTCCTTCGGATTGTTTCCAACAGGTAAAAAAGTCCAATAAAGGCTGCTTCCATCTGCACAACATAGAACGAAATTATAAGCTCACTAAACAGCTTACTGAAAGAACATATGAAATGAAATCTACCCAGCCAGCAAGCGAGAAGAAAGGTACACAAGTTTTGATTCTTGTGACCCAAGAAACAAAACTATCTATCATATTCTAACATGCCAAATAGAGAATAACACAAAAAGAAAACCTAGTTTATCAAAATTCTTTCTTCATTTAATAGAGCTACCAATATACCATGATGTCAATGTTAAATATAATAGAATGTATCAAAAGCTCTGGATGAAGAAAGCAGCACCATTTGCTTGGAGGTAACTTGCATATAAACTATTAGGTATAAGAAAAACAAGCCAGTAATAAGCAAAAAGGTATTAGACTTTTTCTAAAATACCAATGATCACAGTTTAATACCATCATTGCAACAGTAATCTAAAACAGAAATCCATTAAATACCTCATCTTCCATTGGAGAAACAGATTTATAAGATAATTTTTACTATCTTTGTTCTGCTCATATTCAAAGTAGAAACAGTTTGTAAAAAATGTGACAAGGAAATAGAAGTTTCACAAGAAGCTTGACTTTTCTTGTAGGAAAGGAACAGGTAAAACCTACAAACAAGAATGATTTCACCATCAAAGAGCACCACAGCATGAGATCACTTGAAGATCTATACAATGCAGCAGGAGAACCTTTCAGAGCAAAATATATATACTAGTTACTTGACTGAGGAAGACACACACCATTGCACATGCACACGATATTTATAACAACAGATATTGAAAAAGAAACTTGCTATACTGAAAAGCAACTGAAATTGACAAAACCTTTAATATGGAAGTCTGACAGGCAGAGGAAATTGGAAATTCTGTGTTTTTGGCTGAGAGAAGTGAAAACTCTCATATCATATAATAACATCTATATTCATCACCCTTATGCATTTAATGGTTTCTAATCTAAAGCTTGAAGGGCTTCGAGGAGCTTGTAAGATGAAAAGCTAAACTTGGTAATGGGTACAGGCAAGGAAAGTAGTGATGGATGGACTGGCAATGAGACTTGCACAACTTATATAGATTGATAAAGAGGATCTGCATGCAACTAAAAGGCCTAGGTGATAACACCTGCCTAAGTTGGCTAAATAGCTGTCAATGATCAAGGAAGGTAACGGTCGACAGGCTGAGTGATGACTGAAGCTTTATCTCTAAACAGACATCTGTTAATAGGGGAATCAATTTATGTTCACAGCTATTGGTTTTACCTGTATTTTGCAAACCAAAATTACAGAATCATTGTATGAAAAGCATACATTGACAAGCATATCCTGCACTCCAGAACCATATAGAGTTTATTGCCTCTATTCAGTCTTAGTCTTCAAGAAACATCAAATCAAGCAGAAAACATGGTGGTAGCTAAATCATAACCAAATTATTCCTCAGAATCTGAACCTTTCAAGAGCTTTGGACAACATAAAAGTGCAGGAGAAATTTTTTTTTTTTTTTTTTTTTAAATAAGCAACTTATCCAGAATTATCATATACGGATCACCATCTAATCCATT
>JANLJB010029978.1:0-19101 GCA_026212285.1 Bursera cuneata
CATTCATTAATATTTTTATGAAAATTTACCATTTACATTTAATAAAAAAAATTAGATAAAAACATTAATTGTAATGGTGGTAAAGTAGTTTGATCTATTTAAAATGGGGATAATATCAAATAGTACCTTTATATTCTGACCTAAAATCAAATAGAAAATAAATTTATCATTTTCATTAACTAGGCTCTTGAAGTTTACTTTTTTTAATTAATTGTTAATTTTAACTTCAAAAAATACATATTTACCCCAACTAAAATTTATTTTTTTAATTTTAACACAAAAAAAGAATAAATAAAAAGTAACAAATTATACTCCTATAATAAACAAATTTCTAATTTTTAGATTTTTATTTTTAAAAATTTTTTAAAACTAAGGAAAAAAATTTCAGTAAGGATAAATATGTATTTTTAAGTTTTAAAATTAACAGTTGATTAAAAAAAACAAATTTTAAGGGTCTAGTTGATAAAAATTATAAACTTATTTTTTGTTTGAGATTAAGTGAAAATATAATGGTAGTATTTGATATTATCTCAATTAAAATATAAACAAATTTAAAATAAATAAAATAAAATAAAAAATCTGAGCTGTCCAAATCAACAAATCCTCTTACAAATAAAAAATAAATGCCAAAAAGTTTCGGTGAGCGATAGCTCTAGAAACGCAACGGGAATGTTATTACACAACATAACACAGAGAGAGATCGTCATGATTTGGACCGAATCCTACGTGGCAACCAGTGGACCCCACAGCCCCAAACAAAATTTTTGACCGAAAACGTCACGTCGCTTTCCACGTCATAGCGCGAAGTGGTTTTGACTGCGTTCGGGCAGCGGTCAGCACCGTTAGGGCAGGCCCGTTCCCCCTCCTCCTCCGCTATCTCTGTGCACGCTTAAGCACTCTTTTGAAAGAACAAAATAAATAAAATAAAAACAAAAACATAAAAAACAATAACAAGTTAAAAATGATAGATAGTAGTGGATAACACAAAGTAACAATCTCTTTCGCTTTCTCTCTCTCTCTCTCTCTGTTGCGCGGACACACTCTCTACACTCTACTTATTGGAAAGTAAAAAAAAAAAAAAAAAAAAAAAACAAAAAAAGGGAAAGTGNCTACTTATTGTAAATTAAAAAAAAAAAAAAAAAAAAAAACCAAAAAAAGGGAAAGTGTTTTTTTTTTCTTGTTTTGTTTTTATTAGTGCCAAGAGGAAAGAGTTCTAGTAGTAAAAACTCGCGACAGGTTTGAAAGAAATTTCGTTTTTTGCTTTGTGGGTATTGCTTGAATGGATCAGGATTTGGTGGGAGGTGATTTGGGGCGGTAATGGTGGAGAGTTTTGTGGGATTTGGGAGCTAGGGTTTTGTGGGTTGGTGATATGTTGTGTTGTTGGGGTTTTGTTTATTGTTTGGATCTGAGGTTATTGACTGATTGAAGCTCAAATGGAGATAAAGGTTTGGGCTTTGTGTTTGGTTGGGTTGATCTTGGTGCACCATCCATTATGGCTTGTTTCTGCTAACATGGAAGGTCTCTTTACTTCCCTTTATCTCTGTTTTATGTGTATGTTCTGGTTATGCTTCACATTTTTGTGTTTTTGCTTTTTGACTTTTGATGTTTGTTTCTGCACTATATTGTTGATTTCTGGAAATAGGCTCCTTGCTTTCATATCTTATTAGGATTTTTTTATTTGGGTAGTAAGAAGTAGATATGTTCAGCTGATAGTGTACCTGTTCATGTGATAATGAGTATTGATGAGACTGTTTGAAGTTTTGTTATTTTTGTTCTCTTCTTGATTTCTTTGGCGAATTCATGTTAATAGTGTTTAATTCATTCAGATAGGTGTTTAACTTTTAGTAAAAACGAGAAAATCTTGTACTTGTACTTCATCTATGTCTTAAAAGGGTCATTTTGTCAATGGCTTTATGGGTTCTTCAAAATGTATCTGAAAGGGAATGCTTTTTAATGAAGGCCTATAAATGCTGCGAATATGACTTTACAGTTTGGCGGTTGTGTTCTTTGGTGTACATTGAGTGATGGGTTAGTATCAAAAGTTTGCAACTGTTTTGTGCACGCCTCACTAGTTCAGTCAGATACTGCGATGGCTATGGAAGCTTTGAATCCACTCTGATTTTAAAAGAATGTTCTTTTTTAGTTAAGCTCAATGTATGACCACGCATCAGCATTAAACCTTTGACTTAATTTCTGGAAAATGAATATTTTATCCTTGAACCTTTTCTGTATGCTGTATATTGCTTCAAGCATTTCTTTATCCTGCTTGTTTAATGAATTTACTTGTGTGCGTGGACATTTGATATGAGATTGTGTTTTCAACGCATGTGGAAATGGTTCTGTTATAACAAGTCTTTGTGTAGTATATAGTTGTCAGCCCCTTATCTTACTGGCTTGTATCTTGCAACAGGTGATGCATTGCACAGCCTAAGGACTAACTTAAATGATCCTAACAATGTCTTACAAAGTTGGGATCCTACCCTTGTCAATCCTTGCACATGGTTTCATGTTACATGCAATAATGATAATAGTGTTATAAGAGTGTAAGTTCTCCTAGATTTCTTCCAAGTTCATGCCTATGGTTAACTTCTTAAATTTGTTCTATTACTTTTTCTGCAATTTATACCGTGTGTAATGTCACTTCCTATGTTTTTTTCAGTGATCTTGGAAATGCAGCTTTGTCTGGTCAACTAGTTCCACAACTTGGCTTGCTCAAAAATTTGCAGTACTTGTACGTCCTGCTTTGTGATCTGAAAACTAGATGCTGTCTATCTGTTACAAGTTTGTTTAGAATGTTACTTAAAAGCCTATACATTCTTCTTTTTGCGGGAAAGAAATGATAAAATAATTAAGGACAGGGCAATAAGCTTTGTTACTGAGCTGGTAGGAAAAAGTTATCAGCTGTTTTCACAGCTGAGCTGGATAATATTTTCATGCCAAGCTACTTATCAGTTGAGATGTCAGTTGTAATATGTTGTTTGGGAGCTTGGAAAAATAGCATAAAATGTCTTATGCATGTCCAAATTTGATATACAATTGTTTGGTAAAACTCGATTCTGTCTATGAGAAGATGTTCCCAGTGTAGAGTATTTACCTTGATCAGACTAAGGAGAGCACTTTTTGGATCAAAACTTTGTTTCCAGACAGCCATTTCCAGAATCTTTTAGTCGTGGCTTCAAAAATTTAACGGAAATAATCAAAATGCTCGTCTTATATGTTTATACCATGCATTTCCTATTCTGTTTTTGACCTTTTCTTGCTTAAATAATGAAGCTATTTTGTTTTAACAGGGAACTCTATAGCAATAATATAAGTGGACCAATTCCTAATGATCTTGGAAATTTGACTAGCTTGGTGAGCTTGGATCTTTACTTGAACAGTTTCACGGGTCCTATTCCAGACACATTGGGCAAGCTGTCAAAATTGCGGTTCCTGTAAGTATATTGCTCCAAATCTGATTCTATTTATGAATTTTAAATATATATTGTCCCTACAAGCAATTTCTGTGTATGTTGGGAGTGTGATGCTACACAAAATTTCCAAAATAAAGTGAAAGAAATAGAAACAGTTAATTCTTGTTTTAATTAATAAATAAATGTAGAATAGAAGATTCTTCAGTTTGAATAAGTTATCATGTAAAAATGGCAGTTCATGGCATTTCACTAATGCATAGACTAAAACTGGTTTCTTCGTAAAAATTCGTTAAGCTTTTTCAACTTGGACTGCAAAAACTATATGAAATTAAAGGCTTTTGATGTTTAAGCATAATATGCTATTGTTTTGTAAAGGTTTTACATTGTTATATCTCTTATTGGATTTTTTTAGTTCTTAACTTTTTTGGGTTATTGGGATGTTTGTGCAAGGATAGCCGGCTTAACAACAACAGCCTGACAGGTCGAATTCCTATGTCATTGACTAATATTTCCTCACTTCAAGTGCTGTGAGTGTCAATTTGATCTTGCTACTTAAATTATCAAGATATTGCTCACTTTATCCCTCTCTATTTTAGGTATCATGATTTTGATAATGACATGTTCTAAAATTGCGTTGTGGGGCACAGGGATCTATCGAACAATCGGCTTTCTGGAGTGGTTCCAGACAATGGCTCCTTCTCATTATTTACACCCATCAGGTTATTTGCTTATTACTTTGAACTTTAGTCATCTTGACTTACTGATTTTTAAGATCATGCTTGATAGCTTGTTTTACTTGCAGTTTTGCTAACAACTTGGATTTATGTGGCCCGGTTACTGGGCGTCCCTGCCCGGGATCTCCTCCATTTGCTCCTCCGCCTCCATTTGTCCCACCACCTCCAATTTCTTCACCAGGTAGTCATAGCATTAATCTTATATTTGGACTTTTGAGTCATGGATAATGCTTGCTAATTACTTGGTAGAATGATTTGCTCTGGTGTGATTGGTTATTGGTCCAAGCTTTCAGAATCTAATTAGCCACTACTTTTTATGCTCATTGTGCATGACTTGCGTGACTTACTAACATTACTGCCCAATAAAAAGTGGTTTTTTGGTTCCATTTGAATATATTCCTGTACTGTCCTACCATTTTATTTTATTTTTACTTCTATTTTTATCTCTTTAACTTTAATTTTTTATGTTCATTTTTTATTCCCAAGGATGTTTTAGCTAAACAGCTGGAAATTTTATGCCCTAAATCTCTACAAACTGAAAATACATTCTTGCTAGGCAGTTATTTTTCTTCCTTATTGCTAAACATCTTGTGATGTGTTGGTTTAAAGTCATAATCAAGTGGGTCATACAATTGAATTTTGGACTTCATAAGATGTTTTTGACTAGTAATATTTCGTTGTACTCTATAATTAAATTGTTGAATCACCTTTGGCTTTGATGAATGCTTTCAAATTTTGTTTCAACATTGTTAATGTTAGTGGTGATACTTGTAAAGGAGGATTGACGTTCTTATTGATTTTGAGTACATCAAATTTCAGGTGGGAATAGTGCTACTGGAGCAATTGCTGGAGGTGTTGCTGCTGGTGCTGCCTTACTGTTTGCTGCCCCTGCAATTGCATTTGCTTGGTGGCGTAGGAGAAAACCTCAAGAATTTTTCTTTGATGTACCTGGTATATGTTGTTCTGAAAATTTCATGGATTCAAGTTCATTTGGCGAATAAGATCATCATTTGTGTATGTCTATCTGCAGCTGAAGAGGATCCTGAAGTTCATCTTGGGCAGCTTAAAAGGTTTTCACTGCGAGAATTACAAGTTGCAACAGATAGTTTTAGCAATAAAAACATTCTGGGTAGAGGTGGATTTGGCAAGGTCTACAAGGGACGCTTGGCTGATGGTTCACTTGTTGCTGTAAAAAGATTGAAAGAGGAGCGTACACCAGGTGGGGAGCTGCAGTTTCAAACAGAGGTGGAGATGATAAGTATGGCTGTGCATCGTAATCTCCTTCGCTTACGTGGATTTTGTATGACACCGACTGAAAGACTGCTTGTTTACCCTTACATGGCAAATGGAAGTGTTGCATCATGTTTAAGAGGTAAAGCGTGTGAGGATATTATCAATGCCTTTTCACTGCTTTTGTCAAGATTGTTGTCAAATATAGTGTTAAATCCTGTGTTTTATCATCAATATTCAGTTATGATTTTATTAATGGAATCTTGTAGAACGCCCTCCATCACAACCTCCTCTTGATTGGCCGACAAGGAAGCGGATCGCATTGGGTTCTGCTAGGGGTCTTTCATATTTGCATGATCATTGTGATCCAAAGATCATTCACCGCGATGTGAAAGCTGCAAACATTCTGTTGGACGAGGAGTTCGAGGCTGTTGTTGGGGACTTTGGGTTGGCTAAACTTATGGACTACAAGGATACGCATGTCACTACTGCTGTCCGTGGCACCATTGGTCATATAGCTCCGGAATACCTCTCTACCGGGAAGTCTTCAGAGAAAACTGATGTTTTTGGATATGGAATTATGCTTCTAGAGCTAATAACTGGACAGAGAGCCTTTGATCTTGCTCGTCTTGCAAATGATGATGATGTCATGTTGCTTGATTGGGTATGCTTATTCATTTGTCATTTCATTTACTGAGAGAATACTGCTATATATTCTGTATTTCCCTTTTCTCATTATCTTGCATGAATGTTCTATACCGGTTTAATACTGTGAAGAGGCTATTAGGCGGAGCAGTTCTCACGATTCTAAATGGATAGTGTAACATCTTAAAAGATTGATAGGCCAAAGAAAAAACAGTAGACAGCAAAGTTGTACTTAGTTTAAGCCTGCTGAGGTCATAGTTTAAAACTGTTCCTGCCTTCATGTAGAAACCTTCAGGCATTTTTAAAGTCATGAAGGTGATATAAATATTATGAGAGCACAAATAAGTTGTTTGGTAGCTGGGAAAATTAAGTGAAGAGTATCACAACTTTACATATTTAATGCCTTAGAATATTACACCCTACCAGCGGAACATTTTTTCTCTAGTGAATTTGTTTTGGAAAAAAAAATATTAGTTTAAGGTGATATAAATATTTTGTATATAATATGTATACTAGTGGAATATTATTTTCTTAGTTGTGTTCTTCTGAGCTAACAGTTTTCCAGTTAATAAAATTTTTCTTTTTGTTTAATGTGATCTCTAGGTAGATTTTTTTAGGCAAACTTGCAATTCTCAGTTTTGATTTTTAAATTAGCTATCATGTGTTTACATGAGTTATGGTACAGGAATTAGCAGAATGGATTTCTAAATGTTGAATGTCTTTTAAAAACCTTGTTTCTGTTTAGCTTCATACTGCAGGCGTATACTCTGCAAAATTGATTACCTCGTAGTCTAGGGGTGGCATGATATTTTATTATACGAATAATAGATCTAACTGGAAATGTTTTCTGTCTTTCTTTTTTTCCTTGTCTGAGAATGCTTTGGAATCATAATACTTCTGTTGCTACTGAATATTATCTCAGGTGAAAGGACTTCTGAAGGAAAAGAAGTTAGAAATGTTAGTTGACCCTGATCTCCAGCGCAATTATGTGGAATCTGAAGTGGAGCAACTAATCCAGGTTGCTCTGCTTTGTACACAAGGCTCTCCAATGGACCGTCCAAAGATGTCAGAAGTTGTGAGAATGCTTGAAGGTGATGGGTTGGCTGAGAGGTGGGATGAGTGGCAAAAGGTAGAAGTTCTCCGACAGGAGGTGGAGCTAGCCCCTCATCCTAATTCTGATTGGCTCGTTGACTCGACAGAAAATTTACATGCAGTCGAGTTATCTGGTCCAAGGTGACCTGGAAAGCTGCAAGTAAAGAGAGGAAAGATTTACTCTTATTTATTTTTATTTTTTTAATCATAATTTTTCTTCTTTCTATTTAATGACCATATCCTGGTTTCTGTAAGCCCATTCTGCATTGTATTCATTATACTTGTGCATATGAGTCGCTTTGTTGAGTTGCAATTTGTAATACCCTGCTGCAGTTTGACAGAGCCTTGATGTTTTTAAGTAGTTGCAGCTGTGGCAGCTTAATCGATGTTGTGCACCACATATTGATGCTTCTACTCTAATTTCTTTCCAATATGCATATGATATTGGAAAGAGCAAGTACTTTGCTGAAGAGTCCTGCATTTCCGTGGCCCCGGAGCAGTGATTTTTCGTTTAATTGATAGTAAATATTTGTAGAACCTTTTGCAAAATGAACTGATATCTATAATTCTATATCATCCAGTGATTGATCAAATAGTGTTTCACCTTTGAAGATTGCTCATGTGCCTTACCCACAAATAGTCAAAACGTTTGATGTTGTATGTGTTAACTATCATATCTGAAACCAAATTTCAAAGAGAATAGCAATTGCTGTTTTCATCTTTTATTGATCTCACCACTCATCGGGACTAAAGACTGAAATGCCAGGATGCATCTGGCTGCTAATAATTTTCATCTTAGCATACTGGCCTCCAGTGAAATATATAAAATAAATTGTTGGATCTGAGCTGGGGAATTTATCTAGTTTTGAATCTTCAGTAATTTCTGCAGAACAACTGTATCAGACTTAAGAAATGGATTGGTAGTTTAAATGTCTCTCCTTCCATAGTCTGGATTGGCGACCCGTTTAGTGACTTTTGTAGCCGACGTTTCCGAAGTTGGTACTAGAATTGCGTAAATTACGCAATCTTAAGGTATATTAAATTAAATTGTCATGATGCAAGTACCAAGTTTATTATGTCCAGCCAACATTGACAAGAATTAAAAAGGGGTTTTGAGTTTCTGCTCAACGATCAGTCAAAAAGATATATTAAGTTTTCCGTTTTGTTAAAAATTAAGAGTTACAAAGCCAAAGATGCAGCATAGACTCGAGTCTCTAACATCTCAAATTATCAAAGAAAGTAAGAATAGAACAGATGAAACGTTGTCTAGATAAGAGATGAGGCCAATTTCTGGTGGTACTTTGACGGGAAATTTGAAGAAACTTCCAAAATTAGGGTGTTGGTTGTAAAAATAGTTAGACCTGCTAATTAGTTAAAAGTCCCTAACCAAAAAAATTCAAAGAGATCAAAATGCCTTCAGTTTAATATAACCTACTCCATCACTCTTTCTCTCACATTTTGCTTTTTCTTCTCCATACACCTCAGTCCTTCTCTCTCGCATTCACTCTCAATCTAACACATAAACTCACTCTCATTACACTCTCATTATCACGAGATCAAGAATCAAGTGATAAAAGTTACAAAGATAAATAAATCTTGATTTTATCTCTCTAAAAGATTCATTGTTGAAAATATAAAATCATGCCTAAAAGTACCATATTATTGTTGGAAGTTGTATTATAGGACCAATTTTGTAAGAAAATCAAAGTTAAAAAGTTGTACAATTGGAAAAAGTAGAGAATAAATTCGAATGGTAGAGTTGTAGACTATTGAACCGATCAGGAGGGACTAGACTAATTGGTCTAGACCGTTGAATAAAAGAGACCAACACCGGACCAATATGTCCTAATAGGTTCAGTGTTTTAGACCGATTAGTCCAGATCGCTAGACCATCCACTTGGATCGATCAAGATTGATTTTTCAAACCGCTCTCTCCAGTCGAACCAATTGGTCCTACCAGTCTAAGTAGTTGAATCGAGTAGTTTTGTGTAGGACCGAACGGTCCATTTAACAAATTTAGGATTTTTTGTTCCAAAATTTTGGTGTTTCGTATGAAATTGTCCTTTTTTCTGTGTAATCTTCTTATATTATCCATGATTCTATTTATACGATAATGAAAATGTGTTTTTTTCTATACTACTTGGTCATTGGGAGACAAATCAAACTGATTAGCTTAATTACATTAGAGGAGATGTGACAAGATTATTATTCTTAAAGGAGATTGGATATAATAAATTGGTAGAAGTATTGTATTAAGTACTTGAGTTTGGACCAAATAAATGTATGTTGAAATAGACGACGAGATTTCTCATAATAAGGTTAGAAGAATCCCTAATCATTACTACCTCAATTGATGGTGGTAGTTGAGGAAAAATGTAAGAGAAATAGTCTATCGGTAACATCACGGGCTTATGGTAAACATGTTACATAAGAGAAAGATGTGTCGAGTCCATTATTCCGTTTAGTAAGTGGAAGTAATCAAATAAGTCATTCGATCCCTACAACATCATCATACCCTTCAAAATGCCTCGATGATGACGCATGCCCCATTAGCAATCCAGATGATGAAAATAATGAAGTAAACTCATCACTTCATATTATTCTTGAGCACCAAATAGCTGGTCTTGAAGTAATACATGAATTGGGCTTACTTGGGAATACTAACCATGATCAGTTGGAGGATGAGCTTGTTGATGGTGATTCTGATCATAGCATTGATGCAGGCAATGACCCATTTGTTAATGACTTCACCCTTATGAATGACCCATCTTTTTATGACTTCCCCCTTATGAATGATGTTGAATCTCTGGTATTAAGGAATCATGTTAAAGCTTCAGTTATCAACAACATTCATCTAAGCTCGAGTTCTCATACATTTTCTTTTGATAATGCGTTGTAATGGTTTCCCCTATCGTCGATCCTAACTTGTCGAGTGGATAAGATACATCTTCTTTGTTAAAGATAGACTTAATATAGAACTTGGAGAAATGTTCGCCTTAAAATTGGAGCATCGTACAAAGTTGGCTTCAATAGAAACGTATAAGAATTTTGAGTTTATTTTTTCTAGGTTGTAAAGGGACCGTTTTAAGGCTATATGTTGAGACAAAGACAAGGACTATAAGTGGGGGATAAGAGCTCTTAGAGTTAACAATGAATATAAATTCTTTGAGGTTAGGAGGTATGACCAGTGACACACATGTGAGAAGACGAAACTAGTTCTAAGTCACAAGTAAGCATCCATTTATTTCCTTGGATTCATCGTCAAACATAATTTTAAGGATTGCTAAAAAGTAACTAGACCCAAAGACATCATGAAAGAGATATAAGACAAAATCAGGGTTAAAATATCTTACAACAAGGCATGAAGGGTAAGAGAGTCAGCCTTTAAGCAAATACTGGGGGACCCAATAGAGTTGTTCCAATTACTACCTACATATTGTCATGTGTTGGAGACCGTAAACCCTGGCATTATGAGTAGAATCTAAAACAATTATGATAATCATTTTCAGTATTGTTTCATGATATTGGGTGCAATGAATATTGGCTTTTTGTTCATCATTAGACTAGTAGTCTCCCTCGATGAACTTTCTTAAAGGGGAAATACCGAGTACACTATTTTTGGCCACTTGTTTGGATGGGAATGAACAAATTTTTCTTTTGGTCTTTGGTATAGGTGATTTAGAGAATGATGATTCTTAGGAATGATTTCTACGTAATCTTTATGAGCAAATTGGACATGTTGAAGGTTTGGTTTTTATTTTAGATCGACATAAAAGTATGTTGAAAGGTATTCATAATATTTTCCCTAATGTAGATCATGGTTTTTGTATTCAATATGTAAAACAAAATCTTAACAAAAAATATAAATGGGAAGACAAACTCTTCCAAATGTATTTAGTTGCTATGCAAAAATATTGTCCATGAGAATTTGAGGACATATTTGCGAGGATACATTCGTTGTCCCCGACTGAGGCTGAGTACTTACAAAAAGAAATTAGTTTTGATAAGTGGGCTTGCAGTCACTTTAATTGTAGCTGGTATAGTATCATGACAACAAATATTGTAGAGTCTATGGACAATGTTATGAAATATGATCTTGGTTTACCCATTGTAATACTTCTAAAATACTTTTGTAAAATCATGCAGAAATGGTTCACTGATTAGCATGAGGAAGCACTTGGCCATCCGCATATGTTGACACGATGGGCCAAAGAAATTGTTGATAAGAGGATCGAACAATCTAGACCAATGATAGACTCTGTTATAGACGTGTCAAATTACGAGGTATTCGATAGTTACAAAAATGCGATTGTTGATATGAACGGAAGGACATGCACATGCAGGGTGTTTGATTTAGATCTACTACCATGTGCACATGCACTGGCTTTATGTGAGTATCGCTCTTATGGGAATATTCATGCATATTGTAGTGAGATGTACTATACCAAGCGATGACTACATGTTTATATTACATTAATTATACCACTTGATCATTCTTTAAAATGGGTCATTTCGAATAAAGTCAAATCTTGCAGTGTCCTCCCCTCTTGCAACGAGTGCCTAGTGGTTGACATTAGAAGCAAGACATCCCATCTACGGATGAGACCCTGACAAATCTCCATAGGAGGTGCACCTGATGCCATAAACATGGATATAACCGCCAGACATGCCAATTCCTAGTTCCATTAGATTGCCCTAGTTCATCTACACCATGAGATTGTTATTTTTTTTTAAATTGGTAGAAGAAGAATCTTGTATTTATGATTTTCTAAATGTAGATTGTATGATGTAGATTAATACTTATTTCAGGTTGTCAATTATGATATTGATTACTATTTACTTATGACACGTGCATAGTATAAGATAAAATTTGTATAAGATCAATAACACTACTATATGAATACGCCTAACATATACAAATAATTATATACTATATCGTCAAAACAATCAATATATACAAAATCACAATGTATACATGCTGTCAACCTGGATCCTCTTGACTCTCAACAATGACAAAATTCTCTTCCACCATGCCATGCACTAAGATACATTATCTTCCTTACTCTGGGCCTGAGTCTTCATTTTCTTCTTATTTATGTGCTGTCCAGTATTGAAAAGCTTCAACGTCATGCTTCTCTGGAAAATCTAGCTATTTAGGGCTGCCAATATTTGTATTGGGATGCCACGGTCAGACATTTTACATACTTTAACATGCATACTCCACATGTACCACTGTCTGTCTACTGGGGGACCCACGTCTCCAAACGAGACACCGTAAAAGGGGCCATGGATGTGTAATGTTCTGGACATCTCTCACTGAAAACTGAACATTGCATCAAATGTTGAATACCATCTACCAAACGGTGCATCCTAGACAGAATAGACTCCGTAGGCTTAAGAGTAATCTGGGAGTCATAGATCATGATCGTGCGGTTGAGCAAATGCACACGTGCAAGGACCTAATTTTTCGACGTGTGGATCAGAATGAGTACCTACAATAAAAAGCCAAAACATTCATTTAGTGAATAAAAAATAGCCGGCTTAGGTTTTGTTTAAAAGTAATGTTATTCCTTACCTCCTCTACATCATGCCATGGCTTTGTTTTCAAAGGTATAGTACCTCGAACATATGCCAAAATGGCATCTGAAATCGGAGCCTTCTAAATGGAGTTCTAAAAGCTGGTCCAAAACGGCTCCATGCGAATCTGTTAACTCATTCAAATTACTTATATGACTTTTTGTACTAACCCAAAAAAAATAAAAAATAAAATTATGCTAATACTTATATGGTCCTACTTAGCCAACCCCTAACCTTTTCCTATTGCTTCACCCTCACCATATGTAACCAAGCGTTCACATGCTCAAAAAACAAGGCAAAAGATTAAGAACAATTATATTGAGTAATAGCTGTGATAAAATTTATAATGTATATGTGGTAACCCGGATTTTCGGAAACAGTGATTTAGGGGTGTTAGTGAAAGATTTTAAAGATGAAAAAAATAAAAGTGTGTATTTTTTACGTATATGGGGTGCCACAGACGTGGTGACGTCGTGTATATGAGTATTTAGAAGAATACGAGAGTTTTCAGGAAATAGGACTAAAATATAATTTTACGTGGGTTTGTTGGTTTTTCGTCTTTAATGCCCGATGGTGACATCTTGAAGGTCATGTGAGTGGGAAATGGATGAGGACGAGTCGGCAATGAGATGCCGAGACTTTGGGGTTGGTATTCATGATCGTTGTAGGTTTAAAAAATTACAGAAAGACCCCCAAAACCCAAAGTCTATATAAATTGCATAGGAGGCCGGGACTTGGAGAAATTTATAGAAACACCCCTAGTCGTCAGAAATCGTTATCTCTGATGAAAATTCGTATTCCGGTGGAGTTTGGACTCATGGCCGGTGGAGATGGATTAGTCTCAGCCATCTAAGCACCGTGGTGGTCTCTGTTTCCCCGTCTGACATCAGAGTCACCGTAGATCGGGCCGTGAAGTTACGGTTACTGGAAATGGATCTCCCTCCTCCAGCAACGTCAGCCCCCACCACCAGTTGGGATCGATTCATCTTGGCGTAAGGAGTCCAGAGGTGGTCTCTGATTGACCGTCCGAGGCCTGGATCGTCGAAAATCGGCCCGAGACTGTTCGACTTCTATCTCACCTACTGCCATCACCGGCTGTCGCCTTGCCTCACCGTCGGCATCGTTGCATTCAACTCACCGAGACGATTCTAGTGGTGGTGGCCGTGTGCCGTTTCGGGCTGCCTAGCGATTGTCCAGCGAGTGGACGCCTTCCACAGCTGTCGCTGGAAGATGTTAGATGGCCCCCTAGCTTTTGGGTTTTGACAGTTTTACTCTTTCAGGCACACCTCCACTTTTTTGGATATTGATAGTTTACCCCTGCCACGTGTGACGACGTAAGCACCCCCAAGGGTTTACAGGTTAGCAATCTCACCCCTGTTAGGTTAATTTAGTATAATTTATAGATTTACGGTAACGCCCCCAGGATGTAAAATATTAATTTAACCTCTGATTCCCGGTTTTCCATGGTTTGGTCCCGCGACTTTGAGGACTCATCTGGAACCACCGGGATGCATGAATTTACGATACGGATGAGAAAAAAGAGAATAAAGGAGGTATGAGAGATACGGTTCAGATATCGAGGTAGGGCTTCTGACTATGCATTTCTATTTCCTTTTTTGTGTATGTGGATTAATTTTACTGATGTGGCTTAGGGAATAGAGACTGTGTGACAGACGGATAGGTATTTAGGTGATTAGTTAGATCGGGACGTTACGGACGCGCATGCAGTTTTACAGAAATACGCAGTTAGTTTAGGAATAGGGTGAACATTTATTATTGGATCGTCAGAATAGACCCGGAGTGGATTATGGACTATGAGTACCACGTATGATGATACGTGTTGGTACAACTAGAGTACGGGTGTCATGTGAGTGACGGTACAGTATGGAATGGACGTTACGCGGGCTACGTACGTGTAACTGTGAATTACATAATGAGTAAGGAACGACGTATGGTGATACGTATGGAATGGTTGAGACACAGGAAGTGTCTGAGAACGTGTCTGAGAGTAATGAGACATATGGGACACGGGACGTACATGATTATATGAAATACGGTAAATGGGACACGTGAGCCATGTGAGGGCACACACGGGAAGAGATGGATGAGATATGATTGAGCGATGCGTGAGTAAGATCGTATAGGCTAGTGGTGATTAGTGATCAGTTACGAGACTGGATGTTATTAGTACGGATTGTACGGATGGTATTTAGGATTGACTAGCGGATATGTAGTAGTCCAGTGTGAGAGGGATCGCTTGATATTCATGAGCAGGATACCGGTGTGATTGATACTATAGTGTTAGGCCTTGTGGTGGCCAGTCGCTCAGGAGCCCAAGGAAAACACCCATGATATGATTTGGGTATTAGGCCTTGAGGTGGCCAGCGGCTCTGGAGCCCAAGGAAAACACTGGTGATATGGTTTGGGTGTTAGGCCTTGAGGTGGCTAATTGATATGGAGCCCAAGGAAAACACCATTGGTATGATTCGAGTGTTAGGTCTTGAGGTGGTCAATCGATCTGGAGCCTAAGGAAAATACTCCTGTTGGAATACTAGTGTTAGGCCTTAGGTGGCTGACTGATTCGGGGCCTAAGGAAAACACTAGGTTGGTTATTTGTATATATAGATACGAATGTGGTGGTCGAGATGTATGACACTTTGAGTGTGTAGTGGGTATACAGGTGTATGAGAAGTGAAATGATTGTGTATGATGTGTATGAGTTGTCTGAAATTTGTGTAGTGCCATGCATTGTAGTAAAATGTTATAGAACTGTATAGTGTTAGAAATTCCTACTGGGCTGTGTTGCTCACCCCTTCCTCCACAGGTACTCGAGGTCAAAAGTCAGCGTCGGTGATCCGGAGTTCATATAGAGGACCTTGGACAGTCATGGATACGTCTGGGTAGATAGAGTGAGTGTATCGGTTAGTGTTTACTTGTCTATTTTAAAATGAAAAATTTTGTAACCCATATTTCAAAGTAAATGTTTTGATTAAATTGTTTTTTATTTTATTTATTTACACAGTGGCCCTCGGGATCCTTGTATAAGGGGTTACGGGTCGCCACAGTATATAAGAGAAATATAATACTCATAGAATAGTCTAACCATTTTTCATGTGTCTCTAATGGCAAAAACCATGATGGTGATATGGAACAGGTATCAAGATCCAGATAGAAGTCGTCCTCATCTATCTATTTCTGAAACTCCAAGGCCTGGTCGGCTATAACCTTGACTTTTTTTTTCGGTCTATCGTTTGCTGTATACGATGAGGTGAGTAGTCTATTTTTTTTTTTTTTTTAAATAACTCTCCTAAACATGCTTTGTTTTTGTGTAACATTTTTGTCACGAGGAGGTGCAATGGAAGGTATGAGAGGTGCAACGGAAGGTATGAGAGGTGCAACGGAAGGTATGAGAGGTGCAACGGGAGGTTCGAGGGAGGTACGAGAGGTGCAATTGGAGGTTCAACACCATGCACGTCAACTCTCACCTGTGTTATGTCCTATAATAAAGTATTTTTGTTGAAAATTAGACAAAATTTTCAAAATTATGCCTTAAGAATGCAAAAATATTTAGATCATAATTATTTGCAAGTCCCTATCCAATCTTACATGAACGGACAAAAATGCTCTGCCTCTAGACTAGAGGACCAATGGGTCCACACCACTAAACCAATATGGATTAAAAATGCCCCTCTTTGAAAATGTTAAAATTATTTTGAAACGGCGCATTTGCTCTTGACTCCTTATTAAATTTTTTTGTCAAGTTAAACATCTCACTGAATTAAAATTGATACGAAACCCCCGAAAACTTAACTTTGGTTAATTATATTTAACAGTGCTATAGTAAAAACTCAGGATAAATATATAAACACTCATATGATAAACCCTAAAATAACAAACTCACTCCATTGATTATAAAGATCCAATTTTTTATAATCCTTTGAAACTAATTAACATAGTGAGGGTATTATCGATATTTTATTTACTTAAGTAATATAAAATAGTTATAAATTAATAAAAATTTATAAAAGTAATAAAGATATATTTGATACACTAAATAATTTTTGTAAATTTAAAAAATTTACTAAAAAATTACTACATAATTTCACTTACTAAAATTATTTAGTTTTAAGTAAATTATTTACTAAAATTTACCATGCTTAATTTAATAAAATTATTTAGTAAATAAAATATAGTTTTATTATTTAAATTTACTAAAATCATTTAGTTTTTAGGAAAAAATTTACTTACTTAATTTATTAAAATTATTTAAATTTATAAAATTTATAAATATTATCTAGTAAATGAATTTTTTATTTTTTTTGTAAATTCCTATAAAATTTTATATTTATAATATAAAATATTTTACATTACTTAAATAAATAAAATATTGATAATGTCCTCACAATATTTTAACATAGTTTCAAAGGATTATAAAAAATAAGATCTTTATAATCAGGGGGTGAGTTTATTATTTTTTGGTATATAAGAGGGATGTTTATGTATTTATCTTGAGTTTTTATTGTAGTACCGTTAAAAATAATTAACAGAAATTAAGTTTTCAGGGGTTCTATGTTAGTTTTGATTTAGTGGGATGTTTAATTTTTTTTGATGGGGAATCGAGAGTAAATACCCCAATTTGATACTGACAGGATTCAAACCCCTGATTCGCTAATAAAATGTTTTAGTAATATTACCATTTGACTACAACTCAATTTACATACATTATGTAAAAATATATAGTAAATCTATACTAGATTAGAGATAATAAAAAAATAACCAAACCCGAGCCGGACCCTAATCAATGAAAATCAACAATTTGACCAACCCGACTAACTAGATAATATTCTTTTATTTTTATTTGTATTATTTATGTTATTAATTAATATATTTTTCAATTAGGCCATTATTTTTTAACTAATTATTTAATTAAATATTGATTTATTTTTTAATTACTTATATCTTAATTAATTAATTAATCAATTTAAAATTTATTTGTTCATATTTAGTTATCTAGTTATTTATTATTATTAAATTAAATAAATATTTAGTTAAATTTTTATTTAATATTATTTAATTATTTATTATTTGCTGCATTTGAATATGTTGTCTAATTAATCGTTGGATAACAATTCAAAACAATGAATCGTAAACCTACCAATGCCACCACATCCTCGTCGATAGGTGCTATATCACCCTCTCTGAACAGGGATGTGGTACCATGAAAAGGAGTGTAGTTGTTCACCTACTTAAGACCTCGATCTCTGCGCTCATCACATCAAATAAGTGGTTCATTTATGCCTTTACGATATCAAGTCTATGGCTAAGTTTGTCTATAACATCCAAGATCTGTAGACATAGAGACTCGATACGTCCAGTGAATATCGGCACCTGATAACAGAAACATTACCATATATTCATGCTAAGATGCAATACTATTAATAACATGAGTGTGGTTCTGATAATTATCTCATCCTCTTTTAGCTCTGATTCATTTCGCTTTTTATCCGCAGACACATGTACCTTTGACTAAGATGCATCAGTGGCTGGTGTAGGCTCAGGTTCAAAACACATTTAAGACTTAGCCCAAGATTGTTTAGGTACCTTAGGCAGCTTAACCCCACTTGCACAACAGTGTCTGATACCACTGCTGCTCAAATTCCTCAAATGTAGCAACTATCTCTAGAATGGGCTGTTCGACCTTATTCAAACAGTGAAAAAGAGCAATTAATTAGGAATTGTCAAATAGGTTAATCACAAAAGTATGTGAAATGTATTCTTACTGTACGTGATGTCGACAAAATATTTTCACCTTTGCATCAGTAAATGTGTGAATTTTTGTTCATTTCAGAATGCGAGGGACCCTAATGTCAAGAGTTGTCTCGAAACTCAATATAATGAATGACATCATCTCGAACAACCAAATCTAACTAATATCAACAACAGAACATTAGTCAACTACAAATGGTATTTATGAGAAATTATAGATATGAATGGAGAAATTAGGAGATATGCCTGAAAGATATAAGGACATCCGAACAAGTTGTATTTCTCAATCATATGTTTACCTTTTTTCTTATTCTTACGTTGTACGAATTTCTCCCTTCTTCCTTTCAGAATGGTGGAAATGCAATCAAATGTTCACACCATAACATTCTAAATCCCATGGATAATGGTCGAAGAAGTTTAGATCATCAACCATTTGAACAAAGTGAAGCAAAATAAATCGTTTCTTACTCTTACAAAAGAGGAATCGCTCAAAAAAATAGAAAAGGGCTAACTTCACAACGTCCTCATTCCGGATTTGTGTAAAATCTAAATGAGCCAATACATCATCCAGATCATAAATTTTAAGGTTTTGCCTCAAAAAATGTGTATCTCTCAATCTAGGTGGGGCTTTCGACGTCAAATCT